>JBAMBJ010001375.1:0-44646 GCA_037043495.1 Drosophila recens | reverse complement strand
TTTTCGAAAAGTGAACTTCTAAATTAAAATATTCATTTAAATATCAATACTGCATTTGTTTTATGCTGTATTGGTATTTGCAGTTGTCAACCTATTTAATCTAAATCAAAATTATTTCTTTTCTTTTTCAAAAATACAGTGATTTCTGTATAAGCCTTATGATTAAGCCTTTACTGGCGGGGCCATTGGGCCCATTTTGTCTGCTCAATTGCCGCTTGGGCCCTCAGCTCCTCAATTCTGGCCGCTGCCGGTGGAGCCGCTGCCGGTGGGGCCGCTGCCGGTGGGGCCGCTGCTGGAGCTGGTGAAGCCGCTGGTGGAGCGGCCTCCCACCCCACACAACACCTCCTGCACACTGTGTGGCAGCGGCACGCACAGAAGAAAAAATATGACGGGTACGGCCCAAACTGGCGAAATCGACGACCGCGCTCACGCCCGCGCCCACGGCCACTCCACTGCTGCTGTGGAACGAAGTTGTCGCGTCCTCTTCCGGAATACATTTTATAGTTCTCGTTCGACTGTTTGGAACTGACTAGAACATTTGGCAATGCAATTTCAATTGCACGCCCAACTTAGAAAACATAAATATGTATGCTAGATTCTAACTAGAAAACAGGCAAAGGGCAGCCGAAAACAGAGAGCGTGGCCTTGGCCTATATAAACGGCAGCCGGCCGCATACAAATTACCAAAAGTAATTAGTTCGGCAAGATGAGTAGCAGCTTCAGCAACATCAAGAAGGGCAGCATCAGGAGGAACAGCAGCATGCGGGCTCCAACCAGGCTGCCCTTTCACCCTCGGCGGAGCACCAGGAAGCCTCCGCCACTAGAGCTGCCAGCGGAGCGCCCCTCCACTCTGCCGGTGGACTCGGAGTGCAGCCGCCGGCGCAACCGCCGGCGCAACCGCCAGCGCAGCCGCCAGCAGCAGAAAGGGCAGCGCAGCCGCCTGCAAAGGCAACAAAGCGGCCGGCGAAACCGCCGGTGCGGCCACAAACGCCTACTATAATCGAGGTGCTGGACAGCGACGAGGAGGGGCCCACACAGAGGGTCAGATTTGACGCGGGCATCCAGCAGCAGGTGCCCATGACGCCGGGACGGCAACTGGATTTCAAGGCGCACGGCCCACCGCCACCATCACCGGCATCGCCGCCACCGCCGGCACCACCGTCGAGGTGGCAGGAGATGGTGGGAATGGTCTGGCCGGCCGAGGTGGCCCAGGAGGCCAGACGCCTTCTCCAGGACTCACGACGCCGGACGCACCTGGTCTGGTGCGAAGGTCGACGCTACCAGGTCAGGGCCAGCCAGGGACGCGTCCGCGTGTTCAGGGACCAGCAGCAGCAGCAGTAGCAGCTTGAATAATAAAAAAAAAAA
Source organism: Drosophila recens (assembly GCA_037043495.1). NCBI lineage: Eukaryota > Metazoa > Arthropoda > Insecta > Diptera > Drosophilidae > Drosophila > Drosophila recens. The sequence goes on along the minus strand of JBAMBJ010001375.1, from coordinate 43,281 downwards.
AACAATAAAGAAACACATGTAAAACGAAATAATACAGGCTTCTTTCGTTTACCAAGGTGGGAGGAGTGTGAGGAACATAATTGTTCCCCACAAAACGATTTCGACGACGCCCATGGGATGCGCCGTTACTTGCAGGAAACTGCATAGCAACAGTGAGGAACATAATTGTTCCCCACAAAACACGATTTACACGACGCCCATGGAATGCGCCGTTAAATATTTTTTTTTTTTTTTTTTACGGCAAACAATCAGCAAACAGAAGAGAGCGTGAGCGCAGGTGCCGCTAACTGAGCGAAGTTGAGCGAGCGCTGCGATCGAGAGAGAGAGAGAGAGCATCGATGAGTTGGCAAGGCAGCGGCGTCGGCAGCGCAGTCGGCAAATTGGCGGCTATAAAAGCGCAGTCAACTGCTGACTCGAGAGTCAGTACGAGCGGGGTCTTCTTGCAGTAACAAGAAGCGATCATACAACTCTTGGTGTCCCAAGGGTCAAGTCAACAATCCTTACAGTAGCAAGGATCTAATCATCAGTCCTTGCTGTCACAAGGATCAAGTCATCAGTCCTTGCTGTCACAAGGATCAACAATTTTTGCAGTAACAAGGATCAGCAGTCCTTGCAGTAACAAGGACTCGTCAGCAATCCTTGCTGTAACAAGGATCTAGTCATCAGTCCTTGCTGTCACAAGGATCAACAGTCCTTGCAATAACAAGGATCAGCAGTCCTTCCAGTAGCAAGGACTCGTCAGCAATCCGTGCTGTAACAAGGATCTAGTCATCCGTCCTTGCTGTCACCAGGATCAACAGTCCTTGCAATAGCAAGGATCAGCAGTCCTTGCAGTAACAAGGACTCGTCAACAATCCTTGCTGTAACAAGGATCAAGTCAGCAATCCTTGCTGTAACAAGGTGATCATTCTTAATCGCTTATCAAGATGGGTCGCAAGCGTAATTGTGTTCTGCGCAATTATTTTACATGCCACGTGGAAAGTAATGTTTCGGAGTGTAAAATATGCAAAGTGACATTCAGTGGCAACTATTTGTGCAATCTGAAGCGGCACTTAGAAGAGAAGCACAAAAGCGAGTTCAATGAAGTGGCAGAAACCAAAGAAACCGAAGTGCCTGAAAAGAAAAAGAAGTTTTCTGTTGTAATGGGCCAAGACGAAGTCAAGAATGCCTGTATTGACCTGGTGACCGCTTCAACAGTTCCGTTGGCTGTACTGGACTCAAAAGGCTTTAAAACATTAACAGCTCAAATATTTAGTGGCTTGGATATGCCCACTGTAACATCCAGAAATGTTATGAGTATAGTCGACGAGAAATACAGGCAAATAAAAGGCGAAATTGTGGAACGCATTAAAAACAGAATCCTCTGCCTTAAAATGGACACGGCCACAAGATGCAATCGCGGTATTCTTGGTGTTAATGTGCAATTCATCGATCGCGGTGTAATATGCGTAAAAACTTTGGGCATGATCGAATTGAAAACAGCGCACACATCCCAAAATCTTTGCAAATCAGATAATGGTCGAAACATGGTCAAGGCAGTGGAGCTGCTAAGTAGTTGCGAGGCAGATGGGGATGACGAAGACGATTTGGACGATGAAGAGCTGCTAAAGAATTTAAAAATTCACTCAATTAGCTCTATAAAATGTGCAGCACATACCCTTCAACTAGCTGTTAAGGATTTTTTACAACGCCTCGAATCCGTTGATTTCATTGAAAAAGCTCGACGAATTGTGAAGCTTTTAAGAACGCCGGCGTACAGGTATTTTCATTGGATTCTTATGTTAAATATTGGTACAATGTCGGCCATATTCCTCTAAGATTTAACATTTGCTTTCAATATTTCCATACTTATATTTATTTTTTTAAATACATAACAAACTAATTTTTTAATATGAATAAATTAAAATTTAATGCTTGTATACTTTACATCGATTTTATTATATGAATAATGCAGTTAGCGTCACATTTTAATTTAAAATATATTTTTGTTCAAATTAAATATGGAAATATTAGTAAATTATATTTATCTAAAATTTTTTTTTTTTTAAATTTGCGGCTATTTTTTTTTAAATTTTAATATGGTTTTAATAATAGCATTAAATTTTATTATACAATCCCGATATTCTATGGGGTGTAGGTATTTGTTAACGGAGGAGTCATTGCCACAACCAGTGCTAGATGTTGCGACACGTTGGAACTCAACATACACCATGTTAAGCAAGCTGCAACAATTTGAGGAGTTTTGCGAACGGCGTCTTAAAAGTGCAATGAAATTGACTTCATCAGAGTGGGGTGATTTAAAAAGGCTTCTTAATGCTCTGGAACCGGCGTACCTCGCCACAGAAAAGCTGCAAAGCACTCAGTTGTTCATGGGTGACTTCTATATATTATGGATGGAGCTTAAGCTCACCGTTTCAGCAGCAAATACCACAGAGAGCCAAGCTTTGAGCCAGTGCATCAGTGTAAGGGAAGAGAGCCTATTGGGGTGCGATGCAATCATTTGCAGCATATATTTGGACCCGCGGATAAGACGAGTGTTGCTGCAGAACCCAATCAACCTAATGCTTGCCAGAGGCCAACTTAAGAAGCTTTTTTTACAACTTTTTCAGTTGAAAGAACCCGTTAGTATTTATGTCATTAATATATAACATTAATATAAACATATCATTAATATATAATATATTGATATATACATTTCAGACTAGTCCAATAGCACAGCCTTGCTCTAGAAAAGATATCGCATCAACTTCCTTCGAGGCAGAGAATGCATTGCTTTCGCAAAACTCAAACACCTGCTCGCTGTTAAATGAGTTCTTGCAGACCATTGAGGTTACTTCAGATGATGAAACTGAAGATGGCGGGCCAACTGATGAAATAAAGAAGGGATATGCAGAAATTGACGGCTATAGCCCAAAGCCAATTTGCTTGACCTCCAATATTATGGAGTATTGGGAGGAAAAGCGATTTCTATACCCAACTTTATACCAACTGGCCAAAGTGGTACATTCGGTTCCTGGAACACAAGTGACTGTTGAAAGATCGTTTTCGGCCCTCAAAATGATGCTCACGGATCAAAGGTGCAACCTCGGTGACGAGTCATTGGCGAAATTACTTTTCGTAAAATTAAATAATAATTAAACGTGTCACAAACTGAGACAGAAGCTTAAAATAAAAAAGAAAATTTTAAGAAAAGCAAATAAATGTTGAGTTTTATTTTGAGCGAAAAAAATTAAAATCATTTGAAATATATAATAAATAAATAAAATAAATATATAATATAATTTAATAAATTATTTAATTTTTTTAAAAAAATCTTAGAAAAAAATATTATGCTGGGAGGTAGCTTTAGGTTCCATTTATAAGAATAAAAAATAATATTGGCAAAATATTTAACCCAGAAGCCGTAACTTACTGCTGAGTTTTATTTTGAGCGAAAAAAATAAAAATCATAAATAATCATTATTCTTGTATAAAGTTCTCAACGGTGGTTACTTTATTTTATTTAATTATTATACAGCGCACGTCTCTTCGGTTTTACAATTTCAACTTCAGAGATCGAGATGTGAGTTTCTCGTATCGATATCTATGTTTAGATATCGATACATCGAAACTGTTGCTTATATTATTATCGATACTTAATATTTAACATTATGAATATTTACATTTAAATCAACACTTTACATTCGGCTAACCTGACTACAGATCGCCCACGATCTCGTTATGTTATCTTATGGTACAATTATATGGTGTTACAATGTTTTGAGCTTAAAATATACATACAAGTAACTTAACAACAAAGACCTATGGTGGTCGAGATACATTGAATCCAAGGTTTCAGCCTTGCTGGCTCGAGCACTCCCCGATATGGCATTTGCGTTAATTGACAATCTTCAATGTCAGTCACCTCATAACGGTCATTCTCAAAGACTCTACTTATCTTATACGGTCCACGATACTTCGGAGCGAATTTTTTATTGACTCCCGGTGTTGTGTCCACATTTCGAACAGCAACATAATCTCCTACTTGATACGTTAACGGAGCTTTATGCTTTTTGGCGTATAGCCTCTCGTTTCTTAATTGTGAACATAAGATGCTTTCGCTAGCTTTTTCCCTCATTGCTTCTAGGTCTCTATTCTCAACGTTCAATCTGTCCTCTAGGTATTCTGTTAATTCATCTACTATAGGGCCCTTCTGATTTACTCCAAACAACAACATACTCGGTGTTTCCTGAGTACTACTATGGACGGCATTGTTTATGGCGTGTTCAACTTTGTTCATCAACTTATACCAGTCTGCTTGCTGAATTGGCTCGGATAATTTACCTAACATGGGAGTAAGGACTCGGTTGACTCGCTCAACTTGACCATTAGCCTGAGGTGCTCCCGTGGCCACTTTGATGTGCTCTATGCCTCGTTCTTGCAAAAACTGACTAAACTCTAATGATGTAAAACACGTGCCTCTATCGGATATAACTCTAGTGGGTCGACTATAAAATTCAAAGTATTTACCCAGGACATCTTTAGCTTCCCTAGTACTGGTGCTGTTTACTGGAAATAGTTTCACAAATTTTGTGAACGCATCTACAATAACTAAAAGGTGTTTTCTCTTTGACAAAATACTTGGCAACGGTCCTAGGTGATCTATGTGAATTGTATGAAAAGGAACAGGTGACTTCGGAATGCTGTGTAGAGTTCGATTATGAATTGTTTTTGGCATAGAATGCAAAATACATGGTAGACAGTTTCGAATATACTGTGCAACTTTGCTGCGCATTAATGGAAACCAATACGTTTTCGTTAAGTCATTTACACATTTCTCCACTGCTAAATGTCCTAATTTCTCGTGTGACATTCTAATAACTTGTTCTTCCATGCCTTCTGGTACATACATGCCTAATTTATTGTCGCTACTCCTTTTGTATATGACTGCATCTATCATCTCAAAGTCTGTCTCTACTCCGTCCTCTATCATTTGTCTAATTTTAACTATTTCTTTATCTCGCATTTGTTCAGTTTGCAATATCAGGTCCACGTCATCTGGTGTCACACCTACTACTCCAATAGTTTCAATTAATTTACATAACGGTTCCTCTATATATTCAAACGTTTGCGTTCCAGTTGCTCGCACGCTACAGTTAGATCCCCCCACCACTTTTTTGAAATCGCTTCTATGCTCTACACTGTGAGGTTCATCTCTATCTCTATGGACATTTTCGTCTTCCTCGCTATGGTCATTTTCATCTTTGTCTCTACTGTCATCATCATCTTCATCTCTATAGGCATCTTCATCTTCACTATCATCATCCTCTTCATCTCTACAGTACACACTATTCTGTTCTCTACGCTGACTCACAATATTCCCAACGGTGTTGCCTACGATTCCGACGGATTTTGTTTTTAACTCTACAGGATAAACTTCCTTATTGCCAACGATTTCTTCAACTTGAGACTGCCTACTGAGTGCATCTACATGTGCCATATTAACACCAGGAGTAGTCATAATTCTCCAACTCCGAGGACCAACGTGCAATTTTTGGACTGCTGGTTTTCTTACTTAACGTCTGTACCAGCGAGTTGCAATCGGTGACTATTTTAAATGGCCTATGCTCTAAGTATACTCTAAAGCGACGCAATGCATAGATGATCGCTAAAGTTTCCAACTCGAAACTATGATAACGAGATTCTACCTCTGTCGTCTTGCCTGAATAGAATGAAATAGGATGCATCTTTCCGCCATCTTGTCTTTGCAACAGAACAGCTCCATATCCATGTGAGCTGGCATCAGTGTGTAGCTCAGTCTCTCGTTCTGGATTAAAAATAGCTAGCACTGGAGGATTTGCCAAAGCCGTTTTTAATTTTTGGAATGCTTCCAATTGGTCTTTATTCAAAGGAAAAGGGCCTCCTGCTTTAAGCAACTCAACTAACGGTTTTGCTGTTTTAGCAAATGACATCATGAAACGTCGAAAATACGAGAAAATCCCAAGGCACGAATGTAACGACTTAACATTTTGAGGAATTGGATAATTTCTTATCGATTCTATATGGGAGTCACTTGGTACTATACCCTTTCGAGTGACCTTGTAGCCTAAGAATTCAATGTCTTGTTGTAAGAATGCACATTTCTTCATATTAATCTCAAGGTTATGCTCACTAATACGGTCTAACAATTTCTCTAAAATCTCTAGATGTTCCTCAACGGTTTTTGTTGCCACTAAAATGTCGTCCATATACACTACAATGTTTTTATTTCTAATAAAGTCTCTCAATAGGTCAGAAACAAATCTCTGAAATATGGCGGATCCATTTTTGAGACCAAAAGGCATTCTAAGATATTCGTACTGTCCATGAGGAGTGTAACAACGCACGCTTTCCGAATATTATTTAGTTTATATTTGGAAGGTCTAGCCGGTATCGTAGCTCGATGTCGACTGCCATACTATATACAATCATTTCATCACATGTCAGTTCAAGGCCTACTTGAGATGTCGGGTTCCCACATCCCTCTTTTTGTTTAGAGCTGGTTGGCTGTTTCTTCCTCTGATGGATCCTTCACTACTTGAGAGGGGCAAGAGTCAACTTCTTCGCGGTCTTCTTCCAGTGTCAGTTCTAGTCTTTCATTGCGCTCGTCTGTACTCCCGTCTTCCCGCTGTGGATTTCATCTGACTCCTTGGCCGTGGTATCTCATCAGATACGACATCTGTGGAAGGTGGTCCAGAGTCTGAAAATATAAAGGCTGGTGCAACTAGCACCTTTTTAAGATGACAAACATTTCTCAATAGAACCGTATCTGCAACATCCACTCCTTTGCTCCTCTCCTTTTGTCAAGATAATTCGGGGTTCTTCCTCGCCTAAAGCTACAGGACTGCCGTCTGCTAGGATCGAAATATGACAATCGCGATGTAGTTGCTAATTGCCGTTTTAAATACTGAAAAGCTCTTTCTTCAGTTTCACCCCACTCAAACTTGGCATTGGTCTTAAGTCTACGAAGTGGGTCCGTATTATTCGCCAAGTCTGCTATCTCCGTTTTCTTTAAAAATCAACACCACAATCGCTTGAGACCGATCGAACATTCGAGTTTCCATCCATTCTACGCTTTCCGTTTGTGTTTCCGTACCCGGCAAATGGTCTCTTATTAGTAGTTCTGCATTTGATAGCGTAATGACCGACACGAGTGCACTTGTTACACTGCATAGTCCTAGCAGGACATAAACGGCTGGATTCATCATGATCTCTTCGCCCACAACGACCACATTCGCTTTTATGACTGAACGTGTTACGTTCCGTTACTCTGCTGACAGAACTTGCATCCGACGGAGGCACCATAGCCTTGGATTGATTGTTCACTTGTTCTTCAATAGCACAAAGTTTAATTACCTCGTCAAGAGAGCGCTCGGCTTCTAGAAGCTTTTTCTTTGATTCTTGTGTAGCCCATGTATCAATTAATTTATCCTTGAGGCAAATATCACGAATTTCTTTTTCAGACATCCCAAAACTGCATTTGCCTAATTGTTGTCTTAGGCGAAGCAAGAATTCTGCAAATTTCTCTCCTTGCACCGGTGACATGGTCCGGTACACATATCTCTCGTATGCAGAATTCAGCGGAGGCGAAAAATAATCTTGAAGCTTACCTACTAGCACCTTATATATTTCTTCGTTATCTTCTTTTTCGTTCAACGTAGCAATGGCTGATTTATTGAATTTAAAGGTGATCGATACTGAGCATTAATATTCTTCTTATGGACTAATTTGACTTCAATGATCTTTAAAGCATCTCGTCCTAATAGAACAGGCAGAGGTATTATCTTATCATCTACAATGTTTAACGAAATTACATATGTCTTCTTGACAAATTCAATTTGAAACTTCATTTTTCCCCACGTAGGAATGGGTTGTCCTCTTAATCCGTGGTACTTACTTATATTTGATTTCAAAATTATACTTTTAGGAATAAGTGACTTATGAACAAAACTTACGGGACTACCTGTATCGAACAAACTATAAATACTTGTGCTTCTTTTTTCACCAAACAATGCTCATAATTTTATCGACTGCACGGCTGCCAACTCGTCTTCATTCGTCTCACCCATCTGTACTGCTGCTATTGTTGTTGTGACTCTACGCTTAGGACACTGTGCGTTCTGGTGATCTGTACTCCAACATCCGAAGCACGCTCCATCTGGACGCTTTGGTTGAGTGCATTCCTTCATGACATGTCCAAAGCGACGACAATTATAGCATCTTGTCTCGTTCACGTTCTGGTTATGGCTGGTCACACTATTTGCGATTGGTTTTCCCTTGGTGATCTCGTTGTTGCGACCAAACACCGGTGCTGTTACCTTACGGGTTTTCTCGTAGGTCATCATTTTCTCACGCAGCTCACTCAGCGATGTGCAATATAACATGGATGCTGCCAATCCTGTCCGGTCTTGCAATCCTTCCACTATGAACTTGACGACATCTGTGGTAGCTAACTCTGCTTGTGCTGCTATGCCACACATGACAACAAAGTATTGCAGAGCGCTCTCTCCTTTGGCAATTTTGCGAGCTTCCAACTGCTTGCAAACATCCCACGACGTAACCTTTTTCTCAAAAACTTGCAAACTTCACATCGCAAGTCTTTCCAAGTCAACGGAGCAACATGAGCAATGTACGTCTTCGCAGATCCAGCTAGCAATTGTTTTGCCAATATCCAACGCTTAGCCTCTGATACATCATATAGGGTCATAATGTCTTCAAAGTCTCGTACCCACTGCACGATGGAGTAGCTGTCATCGCCGGAAAATGAGCGCACTAATGCATCGATTTTGGTGACTTCAAATCGCTCCTTTGGTCCATTCCGCAACTCTGTTGCTTCCTTCTCGCAATGGGCCGTAGCTATTTGTAATTCCGCTACTTGTTTGCGCAACGTCAATAATTGCATCGTTTTTTGCAATCGTCTCATCTCTTCTTCTTCCGAGAATCGCAACGCATTTTCTTGTGGTGAAATAGCTTTGGCCGCCGCGTTCGATTGTGTATGGTTGTCTCTTTCACTCTCACATGCGTTTGCCTCGTCTGCTGTTGGCGCCAAGTTTCCTAGATTTTGCATGTCCACAAGTGCTTCGCTGACCGTCGTTTTTTCATCCGCTCCTAGCAGCTCTTGAATCAACTCGCCCGCGCTGGTTTCCTGATGGCTTAAATCTGACATGGCTTTCAGAGCTGCTCGCAGTTGATAAATTGTGGCGTCCTCACCGAAATTGACGCCGTAGCCACTCAGTATGAAAGCTAGCTCTTCTTTTGATTTTCGCAGAATTTCAGTGTATTTCATGGCCAATGTTCAACAGACTTCATTTGCGTGTACCCCACACCTGAATTATAAAGTTCTCAATGGTTGGTACTTTATTTTGTTTAATTATTTACAGCGCGCGTCTCTTCGGTTTCACAATTTCAACTAAAGAGATCGAGATGTGAGTTTCTTGTATCGATATCTATATTTAGATATCGATACATCGAAACTGTTGGTATTATTATCGATACTTAGAATTTAACATTATGAATATTTGCATTTAAATCTACACTTTACAAGTTTAATATAATTGCTATAGGTGACACCACGGTACCTGTGCATTGCCTTAAAGGTAGTACCGGGTGCATCTGGTGCCATCTGTAGTCTTAGTATTATATAGTTGTACATGTTATTTTAGTAGCCAATAAATGGAATAAAAAAAATAAAAAAAACACCGACACACACACACACATCAACGTCACCATCATCAGAGTATACACACTCTGTACCACAAACACCCAATAGAACCTGAAGGCATGTGGTGAACAAAATACACGCAGTCTTCTGCCGGAAAAATTGAGTGGCAAAGCTACAGGCCAGTTTCCGCTACGTTTTCAGGGAGAGGCCGCTGAAACGTAGCGGAAATTTTCTTACACACTTCAGTGGTAATTTTTGCTGCAAGAAAAAAAGTCCCTAGGGACTGCAGCTGCAGCCAACTTAACGTTACGAACGCCTGGCAATAAATATCGAAAACACTTTTTATAAGTTTCCAGCCATACTATGCTGATTAAAAATTTAACCAATTAGACAACAAATTTGTTATAATTATTGTATTTTCTTATAATCAACTTGTAGGAGACTCTTCAAAATGGAAAGTAAGATTGGCAAATCGCCCAACAATTAGGTAAGAATTAATCATTCTAATGCTTTTTCAACAATTAATTAATTGATTCTAAATTTCAGATTGACGCTTCAACCGAATGCTGTGGCCAGGAGAAATTAAATAATAAGTAAAGTTAGTTTTAAGTTTATTATAAGTGAACTAATATTTAGTTAAACATGAAGTGCATTTAAATAAAAACTTAATAAAGATCTTGTGTGCATAATTTTTTGACGCCAATTCGGCACAATTTCCCAGTGGGCAACAGCCAGGGCAAAAAATTTCCCACCGCTGAAGCTCTATGTAAAATTTTCACACGTCTTCAGCGGGTACTCCCGCAAACCGTGCCGGAAAATTTCGGCAGCTCTTCAGCTAGCGTATACCGAATTACCCCGGCCACGCTAATGTAAAAGCGAATTAGAACTTTACACAAAGTGGCTGCACATACCGGCTGCAAGTTCGGCTGGAAATCTGTATACTTTTCTATACAAAAAGTGCTACTGGGATCCCAAGTACCCCTGCCGCCTGTGAATAAAAAGCCCATATACGGAGCATTTATACTTGTACATTCAAGAGATCTGTGTATTCTAAACTGCCGGATCAAGAGAAACCCGCGCACGCTTTGAACGTCAGCCAACGTCAGCGTTGCTCAACACAAGAGTCGAGACGAAGACGTCACTCTCTGGATCGGAGATGACTCGGACTTGGATCTGGTATTGAGTACGTTTGCATAAGGTAAGTTAATTCTGGTAATACCCATTTAATTATGGACATTTGAATCAAGGTAAAAGTCGTTCCATTTCATTTTATTGCAATTTATATAATACATTTGTATTACTCTTTTCCATTTACAGCATAGTGATGCTGCTTGAATACATTTGCATTTATCGTATTTAATAATTCCATTTTACATTCCCCTCTTGCCCGCCTAACAAATTGCCGGCTCGCGATAAAATACATTAAAGCTTTGCATAATCAAAAACGAGAGAGCATTCGCCAAATAGCTAAACTTTAATGGTCAATATTTTTAAACGCATACGGGCTAGTTCTGTTCATTAGGTCCTAAAGCACTCAGAAATAAATTTTTACCTCAATCGGAGTATTTTGTTTATCAGGTCCTAAAGAACTCAAAACCAAGTTTTCACCTTAATCGGAGTACGATAACCCATTCAAATTTGCATTGAAACATGAAAAAACAGTATTTTAATAGCCTTTCCTCACTGAAACTACATTTTAGCATTTTTGGAGCAAATGCTACTTTTTTTCTATACATTTCATATGGGATCTAGTGGTGGGAGAATAGTACATTTCTGAGGAATGTAACTACATTTTTTAAAATCAATGCGATATTCATCGGAAATCAATCGATATTTGAAGTTTTTTTTATTTTGAGAATGTACTATCACTAGATTTCTCAAATTTTGGCGCCAAATTTCAAACTGTAAAAAACTGAACTTTATTTTAAATTAATGAAGAATGTAGTTATGATAAAATGCTGCAGTTAACAGCAAAATAAATCAAAAACCGACCCTTATGGCTACATGAGTCAACATCACACATTGGCGATCGCAACAATTATTATTGAATCGTTACAGTTTCTCATGATAGTTCATTAAAAAAGAATAAATAAAAAAGTAGTGCTTATTGGTAAATATTCTAATATTTATTAGAATCCGTTGTATTGTACAAGACGTATCTGATAAGGGCGCTACGACTTGTTTTTACCAATAATGAATTATCAGAATCTAAGAATCCCTGACTCTTGCTCTAGTTGCGCTGATACCATACTATAAGTACGTTGTCTCCAATTTTCGTTATTCCACAGAAGATCCCAACCCATAGAGAGCTACGGCAACCCCTTGTTCAATGAGAGATCGTGGAAATGGTGTTTTCACTTTGGGTTCCCTTTGCAATGGTTTTTCCGAATGGTTTTCCAATCGGGAAAAGTTAGATGATCTCCTGACCGTCAGATATTATGTCCTAAGCAGCGAAGTTTTCTTAAAATCCTTCCATTTGTTTTCTCGAATTTTTAATTTCAGTTGTCAAACGAATTGAGTTCTTTAGGACCTGATAAACAAAATAAACAAATAAAAAATTAAAAAAATAAAAAAAAATTTCTTTTTGTCCCATATAATCTTTAAATTTTCCGATCCAAGTCGGCACGGGTTATCATACTCCGATTGAGGTAAAAATTTATTTCTGAGTGCTTTAGGACCTAATGAACAGAACTAGCCCGTATGCAATTAAAAAAAATGACTTTGACCAAATAAGGGACACCCTAATGTACATATGTATACCCGTAGTTTTTGTCTATCCCACACACACACAGCCTTACATTTAAGTTCTATTGCGCAATCCCTTGAGCCTCTTTCCCACTCTGTCTCTTGTGTGCTCTCCCAAACTCTCTTGATCGGAGCAGCGGGCGCCAAATCGGCAGCGAGCGCCATATAGGCATCAACAGCATACCAGCATAGCACCAAGAGAGCAAGTGAGAGTGCGAGCGGTGCGTCAGATAGAGCATATAGCAAAAAAGCTCTCTCTCTCTGCATATGAGATAGGCAAGCAAAGGCATACACGCAGCAGTTACATACCGGACGGGTATTGATTGCCTTATTTGGTAATTTTTTCCTGCCTTTTGCTTGCATTCGCTTTTACATTTACGCACACACACACACATATAGTGTGCCGGCTTTTTCTTGGATAAGCAAGTAAAGCTCACACACACACAGCTGTGCGGGACGGGTACAGTCTGCAGTTTGCCCTTAACTTAACTTGCATTCGCCTACACTATTACACACCCACACACACACAGAGACGAACGGGCGCTTTCACCAACACACACACACACACACGTGCGAGCACACAGGCGTGGCGCATATACGCACACATACATACAAATACAAAAGTGCTGGCGCTGCGCCTGTGCAGTTGTTGCTTTTGGTTTAACCTCTGCTTTGCCAAAGCTTTTGCGTGTGTACACTGTGAGTTTCACCATCTCCATCTGTTGTCGTGTGCACCAGACTTTCAATTAGCGCCATCTATCGGCAAAGTGGCCGCAACCAACAACAGAAACAGGTTTGAGTCTCTGCTTAAGTGATTTGTGTTCTCTGCAGCTGGGACACAAACCAATTACTTTTGCTCTTTGGACTTTCTTTTGCTCGCAACTAAAAACAGACGTGAGCGAGCTGATCTGTTTTTGTTATTGCTTTTTCATCTCGGACTTATTTGTTTGCATTTATTTTGCATTTAATTGGCGTGCCGTCGCCAAACCGACTTTCAATTGTAGTTTTGGGCGTGTCGTCGCTCGAAATTTTTCGACTTTCAATTAAGCAAGGCTTGTCGTTCGCCATTTAAATATCAATAGGATAATTAAATTATTAACTACTATTAATTAGTTTAAAGAATTTTAGATTTAAGATATCTACTTTCATTACAGCTGGGCTTATGTTATGTTATGTTAAATAAGGCCTTTCTGCACTGCGACCAGTATTAGATCTTTTGTGCCGGCCTGTAAGATAATGGAGAGCCCTAAAAATTTAAAGGTTAAGGCTTTTTATGAAATTAAGCACTTTGTTGGGCTTGTTTCCCCATATCTTGTAGGGTGGAGTTGTCTCACCTCCCAGTATTTGTAGCCTACGCCTGCAGAGTGCTGGGCATTCACATAGAACATGTTCTGATGTTTCCAGCTCCAGTGCACAGAATTTGCAGGTTTCAGTTTCAGAAAGATTCAATTTCTTGAGGTGGTATCTCAGGCTACAGTGTCCTGTAAGATAACCTGTGAGGATACGAAGGTCACTCTTTCTGAGGCCAACCATTCTTTTGGATTGGTTCCTGGCCGGGATAAGAAATCGTTTTGCTTGACGCTGGCCATCGTTGTCTATCCAGTACATGCTAAGCTTTTTTTCCTCCCAATTCCTTATGACTTCCATGGTGTGTCCTCTTGCAAGGCCACAGAAGGGTTCAGGACCTATTAGGGGTTTTATTGCCCCCTTTTTTGCGAGACAGTCTGCAATTTCATTGCCTTCGTGACCTTCGTGCCCAGGGATCCAGCCCATTGTTAAAGTGTTCCTCTCTCCCAGGCAGTCTAGTTTACGTAGGCAATTATCCACAAGTTTGGATGTTATCTTAAAGGATTCTAGGGCTCTTAGAGCCGCTTGACTATCCGATAAGATGAAGATAGTTGCCCCTTGCATTCTGCGTCGAATGCATTCTATGGCGCAGACTTATATTGCATGAATCTCTGCTTGGAATATGGATGGGGTTTTTCCCATGGCTATTGACATGCGGAACCGTGGTCCATACACGCCAGCCCCTGTGTCGCCATTTTCCAATTTTGAGCCATCCGTATGCCACACTTGTGCTCCAGATGGTATGCAAAGATTCGGATTATTCCAGGAACTTCTGTCATAAATTGAAACAGTAAAGTTCCTTTTGAATACCATAGTCGGTAGTTGTACGTCTGATAGATGTACAATAGGGCTTGTGAAGAAGGTTTCAAGAACCTTTAGATGCCCTATTAGATCGCCGCTTTTAAGGTTGGCGACACCCTGGAGCCTTAGGGCCCCTAGACAGGCTTCCTTTTCAATTAGAATCGGAAGGGGTGAGATTCCTGTAATGATGCCAAGGGCATCAGTTGGACATGTGCTCATTGCACCAGTCATGCCCACACACACAAGGCGTTGTAGCTTACTTAATTCAGCTGCCGCCTTTCGTTGTTTAACCTTGGTCCACCAAGCAAGAGATGCATAGGTAAGGATGGGTTTCACAATAGTGGTAAATGACCAGAAGATCATTTTGGGGCTTAGGCCCCATGTGTTACCAAAAAGTCTGTTACAGGCAAAGAATGCCCTTGTAGCCTTATTTATGGTTTTTGTGAGGTGTGAGTTCCAAGTGAGTTTTGCATCTAGGGTTACCCCTAGATATACCACCTCTTTTGAGAACTCAATTTGAGTGCCATTTACCGTTGGATTTGTAAGGTTTAGAAGCCTTTTCCTGGTGAATGGCACTAAGATAGTCTTAGCAGAGTTTATTGTAAGGCCTCTGCTTGTGCACCATCTTGTTGTTGTGTCGAGAGCGTATTGTATTCGCTCCGAAATGGTTGGCTCGTGGCTACCACTGACACATATGACTAAGTCATCGGCGTATCCCTGGGCTGCGAACCCTAAGCTGTGCAGCTTATGTAGAAGTTCGTCGATCACCAAAGTCCACAGTAGAGGTGAGAGTACACCCCCTTGGGGACAACCTCTAGTGGCTATAATTGATGTTTTTTGCTCTCCCAGATCTACAGTTATGATTCTAGATTTGAGCATGACTAGAATACAATTGCCTAAGTCTGTATGACTGTATGTCTGTATGACTTAGGCAATTGGGCTGATTTCTTCCCTGCCTTTGGTATAAAGACAACCTTTACCTCAGTCCATTTACTCGGAATATATCCTAGTAGGAGACTAGCTCGAAAGATTCGGGTCAGGTTGGGAGCAATTAAATGCATACCCTTTTGCAGAAAGCAAGGATAAATCCCATCCGGCCCTGGTGATTTGTACGGGCTGAAGGTAGATATAGCCCATCGCACTTTGTTAAGATGGAACAGCTTATACGGGAGGCATCTGTCCATGCCGACTGCTATGGTGGGAGCCATAGTATTCGTAAGAACATAGCCAGCACCTATACACCCTGGAAAGTGAGTGTCTAGCAGAAGCTTGCTAGTTTCACCTGGGGTATTTGTAAAGGTTCCATCAGGCTTTTTCAAAGTGCAGATGCCGTTTGAATGGTCTTTTGAAAGAGCTTTTTGTAGTCGGACCGCTTCAGGAAGATTGTCAATCTTCCCACAGTAGTCTCTCCACGTAGCTCTTTTAGACCTTCTCAGCTCATTATTATAGAGTGTTAGGGCAGCTTTATATTCGGACCAGTTATCCGATTTTTTCGCCTTATTGAAAAGTCTTCTCACATCCTTTCGCCTTTTCTCTAGGGCTTTGTTCCACCAGGGAACGTCCCTGCGAGATTTGCGATTTTTTTGGATGCAACTTTTGTTGAAGGCATTTTCAATGTTGTTATGAACGTCTGTAGCTTCATACTCCAGCTCCTCGATATTACATATAGGGGTATTGGAGTAGTTCACATTCTGCTCAAGCTCAAAAGTGAAGTGTTTCCAGTTAGTTTTTCTGGGATTTC
The DNA here is from genome assembly GCA_037043495.1 of Drosophila recens. Taxonomy (NCBI): domain Eukaryota; kingdom Metazoa; phylum Arthropoda; class Insecta; order Diptera; family Drosophilidae; genus Drosophila; species Drosophila recens. Next base: position 26,968 of record JBAMBJ010001375.1, on the reverse strand, counting down.
TGATGACTGGAGAGTCACTGATAGCGGTTCCCATGAACCTGATGTGCTGATGATCCGACATGGAAACTTCATCAGAGACATGCCAGTTGGAGATGTTGGCCAACATGTTATTGCTACAAATAGTGAGGCAAGGACTTCCCCCCCAATGGCATTTATAAATGTTGGCTCATCGCCTCTGTTCAGAATGCTTATGCTATTTCCGATTAAAAATTCAAGAAGGCACTCACCTCTTTTGTTTATGTTCGTACTTCCCCAGACTGTGTGGTGGGCATTCGCATCGCAGCCAATAATCCAGCGGAGATGGTTCCTTTGACAGTGCTCCACGAGGGCACTAACCTCTCTGGGTGGAGCGTCATTGGATTCCCCCGGGAAGTAAGCCGAGGCAATCACTGCCTCTTGCTCGCCACATGCTGTGGGCACCTTTGCCCAGTTATGAACTGTGAAAGGGGTACAAATGTTAGTTTCTTGTTGAGAAGCAACGCCGCTCTTGGGCGTTGTTGTTCATTGGCATATATTAGTCTGCCATTTTTGGTATTCTGGCCTTTTACCTTACCCGAAAGGATCCATGGTTCCTGTAGAAAGGCAACGCTCAGATCCTCGGTAGCAAACCTGCAACATAGCACGTCCGAGGCCGCTTTAGCATGATGCAGGTTTGCTTGTAGGCATTTAAGATGCCTTATGTTGTTGTGGGTGGAGGGGAGGGTGGAGTGGGCCATTAGTCCCTGCTCCGGCCACGAGCGGCCCTCTTCTTCCCACGGTTGCTGCCAAGCAGCACGGTCTCTTCGGCAGACCTTCTAGCACCTTTACCGTGCTTACTTTGGAGCCGACCATATAGGGGCGGGCGCAGCCTGGCGACCTGTGGTGCGCTGGTCGCTGGTCGCTCCGTAGTAGCAGCAGAGGCATTTGCTGTAGGCGCTGCCATTGTGCTGCTTGCGTCTTTCAAGGATTGCTCCTCACCTGAGCGTGTGGTCGGCGTGAGGCTTTTCGAGCAGGAGGGCACTTCCTGACTAAGCACAGGCGTTTGGGCAGTCTTGGCGGGCACAGGAGCAGTCGCAGTGGGGGCGTCTTTCGCCTCAGCACTGTGCTTGCTCCTCTGTCTCACAATAACTTGCCCAAAACCGTAGCATAGTCTATGCCCTACGCTCTTAAGCTTTTCGTTCGAATTGGGATCCACAGCGAACGTGAGTTCAATCTGTTTCCCCCTGTCCACACGATTCAGTATCCTCCAGTCCCCTGTACGTAGGGCACGATTTTGCCCTTCGAGGAGCTGAAGGATATCCTCATTCGATTACTTCTCCGTTTTTGGGAAGAGTCCGATGTAGACTTGCGGTTTCGGCATGTCTGCGTCTGCCACAAGCTCTACTTTTGCGCCAGGCCACAGCTTCAGCTTAGGCATTGCTGCCTTTAGCCAATCAGCTGTTTCCCTGTTTGCGCAGGATATCAGGAGCCACCCTGGACGGAACGTGCAGCCTGTGAAGAACGGTTTAACCGCCCCTTGTCGCTGCGTTCTTATCACGTCCAGACTGGCTTCCTGCACCGCTGAAAGCTCCTTCGTCGATAGAAGGGCTTTGGGATAACCCGACGGGATCGCCGCAAACTTTTCCGCACTGGTGACCGCGCTATAGGAAGGATGCTCCCTTGGTTCGGTCCTCGCAGCCGGTCTTGAGATCGGAGGCTTTTCAGCCTGTTGATCCGCTGACGCGACTTTGAGTTCCGGAACACTAGCTGGCGTTGCACCAGCCCCGGGTTTAGCACTTCCACGCTTCGGCATGTTGTTCTCAGGCGTAATATTTGCGGATCTACCTCGTTTAAGGGAGTCTCCAGCATTAGGGCGTTTACGTGAGTTGGGCAGTGGCTGTTTTGCCATAGCCAGGGCCTGCTCAATCGGCAACCCTTTCGCCTCATAATGTTTAAGGCGTTTACGCCCAGCACCGCTTAGGCGGTTTCTAGCGCCTTTAGCAGCTTTCGGTGCTGGTTCCGCCTTTGGTGGGGATTTAGGGAGTTCCGCCTTTGGTGGGGAGTTGAGGAGTTCCTCCATCTCCTCTGTGTTGGTGCTGCCGGCTGGGCTATATGGATCGAGATCCAGCCCGTCATCAGCATCCATGGGTTCGACCGTAGTCGAGAGGTCTACGACCTCGGGTTGGGGAGGCTTTTCAGCCTCATTTGTTTTATATATTAAGGTGTCCATAAATTGGTCCCACGAGTAATGAGGAAGGGGCTGGTCCGCCGGAACAGAGCCTCATGTCCCGGTAAGGCTAATTACAACCGGAGGTCGCCAGGTGTCCGGAGGTCACCGTTTAAAGACACACTAACGTAGTGCCATTCATCCCATAGGCACGGTTCGAATAACACCTGAGATTACGGGTTTTATTCGAGTTGTCCTCTCCAGAGCCGCCATATTTTGTAGGCAGCAGAGGCACCTCGTGCAGGATGTGGTTCTTCACCACGTATGGTCGGTCTTGAGCAGTTGGGCAACGAATGCCCTGTCGCCCCTGATTGCAACGTTGTACCATTACAATCGCTGAAAGCTTAGCCTCCAAACAGCTGAGCTTACGTGACAAAGCTATACCCACAAAAAACCTCTTTACGAGGTAAAAGTCTAGTGACGAAAACATTTTCATGCCCCAAAATTTCTGATATCCAATTTTGTGATGAATAATATTAAGTTTTACATATAAATTATTTTAAGCAAGGCACTCGGCACATTGCGCTAAAATGTATCAATTCTTCATACCAAATAAAACTCACTCACTGTTTTGCGCAGTGCCCAATGCAAAAATTTTGCTTAAAATAATTTATATGTAAAACTTAATATTATTCGTCACAAAATTGGATATCAGAAATTTTGGGGCATGAAAATGTTTTCGTCACTAGACTTTTACCTCGTAAAGAGGTTTTTTTGTGGGATATCAGAAATTTTTGAATAAGACCTCAGAAATTTTGAAATTGCAATATTTTTTGACAGTATAGCTTTGTCAACTTTGATTATTGTTTGTACAAGCTAAAGCAAATTGTCTGGCAACACTGGTCCCCTTTACAAACACACATGCCCAGCGCAAAAGCTATCAGCACTCTTAAACTATGGGTGCTATGACACTTTGCTGCTGCTATCCTATTCCCATTTTAAGTGAAATGTATGTATTCAGCTAACAGGTAATTTCCGCATTACGCTGCAAGCAGTGCAAAAAGCCCTTCGAAATACCTTTTCAACGATATATAGATCGCATCTGTAGCTTCTATCGTTTGGATGCTATGGTGGTTTAAATTTTAGCGGTTTTTAGCGATTTCCCGCTAAACTAGCGATTTTTCGCAATAGTCGTAGAGCAAACGTTTCTAGATTTTTGAACAGGAACAAGTCCTCATTCAAACATTTAAGCTATCCAAACAATCAAACTGGCTGCTATGACACTTTGTTGCTGCTGCCCTATTCCAATTCAAAGTAAAACGTATATATTCAGTTAATAGGTTATATCTTCCAAACCTATCGGTAAAATTTTTTGTGTCATATATCAAAAAACGCGAAATTTTACAAGCTAAAACATATTGAAATTTAAAAAAAATCGTTAGCGGCGTTTTCTCAAAAACCACCAAAACGTGGGGGAAAATACCTTATGTCACCTGTAGCAATTTACCTATGTACTTTAGAAAAAAGTTAAAAGGTATGCATAACAGCCCTTCAAAATACCTTTTCAACGATATATAGATCGCATCTGTAGCTTTTATCGTTTGACTGCTATAAGGGTTTTAATTTTAGCGGTTTTTAGCGATTTCCCGCTAAACTAGCTTTTTTTCGAAAAAGTCGTAGAACAAACGTTTCTAGATTTTTGAGCGGGAACAAGTCCTCATTCAAACTTTTAAGCTAAATCAACGATTTGATCCAAACAAACAAACAGACAAACTGACTTTTCATCTCATTTTCGGAAGGCCACTAAAAATTTCAAAATTAATTATCTTTTGAACCAGCGGTCGGATTTTGATGATCGAGGTGTCATTCGACGCGTATTTTTGATTAGAATAGTTAAAAATTTAAAATTAAATTAAATTAGTTAAAATTAAAAAAATCAGAAAGGCTCCAACGGCCCCATTAGCTCCAATCATTTAAATTTTGCCCCTCCCACTTACACCTGTTTATCTCACGAACCAGGTGAGTTTTCAAAAGCCTTAGTATGCACATTTGTAAGTTAGGTTGATACCTTTCGATCGGTATATAACTCGACCTGATCGGACAGTCATAGCAAATCTTCCATTCTTCCTGTGTATATATGCTAGTCGCCTTCGCACCCTTCGTGCTGCTTTCGTCACTAGCGCGGACTGCCGTCCGCAGTGATTTCATACATTAAATAACGATTAGCTGCTAAGTTATAGATTATAATTCTCCATTAATATATATTGCACGTGGCTCTGACATTTAGAGCGTGTCGTCGCTTAATTAATAGTTGAAATATTTTGTGCAATATAATTCTAGCGTAGAAGCGTGTCGTCGCTTAATTATAGTGTTAATTTACAAATTTAATAGTAGTAGTAGTTTTTTTTTTCTTTATTTTGGCTTTGTTATAGCCGTCAGCCTACACAGAACATATTATATATTTTATATTTACATATTACACATATATTAACATTTCATTTTTAACAATTACTGGACTTAATTAAATAACTTCTCCTGACTGTACATTCACTTTTACAATAGTGGGATTCCGGTAAGCGTTTTAAATTTGGTTTAGATTATTTTTAACTCAAATCTAAATCAGTTGACGACCCTTTTTGCACACTGATTAGTTTTAGATTTCGTGAACAGGTAAAAAGTATACAAAATGCCGAAAGAAAGCCAGAAAAGGAAATTTATACGCGTATTAAACGAATTTGTGTTCATCGAATATTTTTTTGTTGAATATTCGCAGATTTCCAATGTAAACAAACACCATATGTCACACAGCTGTTTGAGACCAAATCAAAATGAAAACGAAATCAGTATCAGAGCTGATTTCACGAAATCAATTAGAAAGACCACATTTCCCTGATTTGCTCTGGGCACACTGAAAATTTTGTATGGAGCAGCTGTGAACAGCTGACTGCGAAATCTAAACCAAATCTAAACCAAATCTAAAACGCTTACCGGAATCCCACTAATATCTTTCAAAACACTAAAATCATATACAAGTATTCACATAAATTACAATATATTACTTTTTAGACCCCGTACTTTAAAAAAGTAAAGGGGTCTATTAACTTTGTCACAAAAAAAATGTGCGTAACAGGCAGAAGGAGGCGTGGCAGACCCCATAAAGTATATATATTCTTGATCAGCATCAACAGCCGAGTCGATATAGCCATGTCCGTCTGTCCGTCCGTCCGTCTGTCCGTCCGTCCGTCTGTAAGAGCGCCTAGATCTCAGAGACTATAAGAGCTAGAGACTCCAAACTTGGTATGTAGGCTCGTCTATATTAAGAGCAGATCGAGTTTGTTTTAGATTTTGGATCGGACCACTATATCATATAGCTGCCATAGGAACAATCAGTCGAAAATCAAGTCTTAGTATGAAAATCTTTTTTGTTGTTTGAGATATTTCAACCAAGCTGACAGAATATGCATAAAAGATGGTCTCATACATACTGACCAAATTTGGTTGGAATCGAACTACTATATCATATAGCTCCCATAGAAACAATCAGTTGAAAATCAAGTCTTAGTATGGAAAACTTTTTTGCTGTTTGAGATATTTCAACCAAACTAACAGAATATGCATAAAAGATGGTCCCATACATACTGACCAAATTTGATTGAAATCGGATTACTATATCATATAGCTCCCATAGGAACAATCAGTTGAAAATCAAGTCTTAGTATGGAAAACTTTTTTGCTGTTTGAGATATTTCAACCAAACTAACAGAATATGCATAAAAGATGGTCCCATACATACTGACCAAATTTGATTGAAATCGGATTACTATATCATATAGCTGCCATAGGAACGATCAGTCCAAATTAAGTCTGAGTATGAAAATCTTTTCGTTGTTTGAGATATCTTTATAATAAGTACGGGGTCTTCGACAGTCGAGTACCGCTCGACTGTAGCACCGCCGACTAGTTTAACTTAAAATGAACCTGATAAAATATCGTTTCTGTATGACATCGCCTGTGACAAATATTGCGCAAGGGAGATCCAATTGGCACCATTGAGAATATCTCGAAGCTCAAATTCTGTTAGTTGCGCCTTTCCCCATGCTCGTACTCTCAACTCCGCCAGTATCGGGCAAACTGCGCAGAAATGCAATAACAAGTCTCATCTGATATGTGAGGTCTGTATCCAAGTTGTAGTGTCTCTGTTCTTGCTTTAAAAATGTAAGAGATGTAGTTGATATTGACATGATCGTTGAAGTAATTTTTTTCGTTAAGGTTATGGTTAAGTGTTTTGTAAAAGTCCCGTGTTCTGCTTTGGTGTGTCTGTTCAATGTATCCATTACGTGATTTTCTGTTTATAGCCAGTAGTAGCCTAGTCTGAGCGTTTTTCCATGATCCTTGGTCGTTCAAATTAAATTCAACCTCGTAATGCATTGCAAGTCGTTCCCAGTGCTCGAAGCATTGCGATCTTGTCCGAAGTATTTCAGAGGCCACAGAATAGGGCGCCCTATGTTCCGATAATTTGAGACATCTATTCATAAAGTTAAAATTCAATTGCAGTGTATACCGGAACAAAGATGGTAGTCCGGTTTCCAAGTAGATGGCATAGTCTGAAGCATTCATAGGCAGACGGAATATCTTCTTTACAAAGAAACGCAGAAGCAGTTCGACATCATTGTAACGCATATATCCCCATACTTGGGTGGCATAGCACATTATGGCTCTTGCTGTTGCTTCAAACATTTTATATTTCGTGCTCGCCTTTACATGTTTTTTGCTTATCAGATTGCTCCAAGTACTGTTCAAGGCTATTTTTGAAACACAAAGTTTACGACGGAAATGACTCGAAAGCCACATGTTCGATGTTATTAAAATTCCTAAGTATTTGTACTCTTTGACAACTTCTAGAGGTTCTCCACCTAAATTCCACGCTTCCAACCGGGATGATCGACCTCTGCCGTCTCGAATACATAAAACTTTTGACTTGTCCGTATTTATTCTGAGATTCTAGATGCTGCAGTAGTGGTTTGTTGCATTTATTATATCTTGAAGCATGCTTGGAGAGCTCCCGAGTATGACCATTTATTTTATTTTATATGAGCGGTCTCCAAACTCTACTCCTCCGAGCAGATGATCAGCAATGTCGTCTATGAATAGGGCAAATAGAAGTGGGCTCAGTAAACAGCCTTGCTTGACTCCAAAATTAGTATTAAACCACTCTGATAAGGTATTTCCGTCCCATACTGCCGTTCTATTTTCCATGTATAACGCTTCCAAAATATTTATTAGTTTTGTGGATATTCCTGCGTGGCTTAGTTTTAACAAAAGACTCCTCCTGTCAATTGTATCAAATGCCGCTTTAAAATCAATGAAGAATAGATACAGCTTCTTCCATTGCTTTAAGTGTTCTCTAGCAATCGTTGTTAGTGTGAAAATGCTGTCAACCGTGGAGTAGCCCTTCCGGAAACCACACTGATTTTCACTTTGCAGACAGTTTCTATCCACAAACGCTGACAACCTTTGCAGTATAAGGGCCGTAAAATTCTTCAAAATTGAATTTAAAAAATATATCCCTCTGTAGTTGCCTGCATCTCTCGGGTTTCCTTTCTTTAAAAGCGGATATATTATATTTTTTCGGAAACTCGATGGAGCAATACCTTCTCTATAAATACGGTTAAAAATTTCCAAAAGCTTCATTTTAAACAGAGGTGTAGCATGCTTAATGAACTCAACTGGCACTCTATCCTCGCCAGGCGCTTTCCTGATTTGCTTCGATCTATTACGCCTTGCAACTCTCCCAAAGTAAAGTCTCTATCCAACTCCTCAACAGATGTAAATGGCAGAGCAAAACTAAGTGTGTCTTTTGGTACTGCAAACAGCATGTTACCGAAATAGGAGGCTAGCTCACCCGCTGGTACTTGGATACGTTTTCTGCTACTCGTTCCATTCAGTCGCCTTATTAAACTCCAAAATGTCTTGGTATCCGTAATTGATGAAATGGACGTCTCCAGGTTCTCATCGTAATTCTTTTGTTTGTAAAGACAGAGCGATTTGTACAAAGAACGCTGTCTCTGATACGATGCTTTACTTTCCCCAGTATCCTGATGCCTAAGATGTTTTAGCAATTGCATTGTTTAAAATATACATAAATTTCCATTCCAACAGTGGCTGGACGTTCCTCTATTAGGTCTCCTCCACCGCCAGTCACAGTTCTCGCCATGGCTGCAGCTGTTGAGGCAGCGTTAGCAGCGTCTCAATCGTCGTCGTCTGCTTCGGCCAATCGCAGCCGATCAGCACCCTCTACAGCTCGTCCGAACGAAGTTAAAAAATTCAAGCCCACCCAAATAGTCATTCGACTAAAGCCACTGATTTACGATCACAATGTCCAATATCCCCTAACCAATCAAGGTACGAACGCACTATATCGCTCTTTTCAATTGCCCACGCCCCCAATTACAGAATATACTGTTAAAATGGGTGGCGCCGCCACATTGCGCATCTTGCCCAAAACGCCGGATGCATATACTCAAATCGTCAATGTCCTTAGGGTGGACAATTCGCTAGAATTCAATAAGTATCAGCTTCGTGCTGATCGCTCGTTTCTGGTAGTGGTTAAAGGCATCCCAGCCTCTCTGGGTGCCTCTGCTATTCGGGATGAGTTGACTTGTATGGGGTTCACTGATCGCAGTGTATTTTTCCCAAAATACAGGAACCGAAGCGATGCTGGTGCTTATGCACCCAATCTCTTTTTCCTCGACTTGGCCCCTGAGCCAAGTGGTAAGAATAAGGACATCTTTGGTGTGCGAACGTTGTGTAAGCATATGATGAAGGTTGAATGGCCGAAACGAGACCCAAATCGCTTGCCGCAGTGCCATCGCTGCCAACGTTTTAACCATACGGCTCATTACTGCCTACACGAGGCATGTTGTGTCAAGTGTGGCGAGGAGCATAATACCCGATCATGTCAGAAGCCCGACAATCTCCCTCCCAAGTGTGTCAATTGTGGCATGGCACACACTGCGACCTCTAAAGGTTGTCCGGTGCTTATAAAACTCTTGCATCACTGCGGACGGCAGTCCGCGCTAGTGACGAAAGCAGCACGAAGGGTGCGAAGGCGACTAGCATATATACACAGGAAGAATGGAAAATTTGCTATGACTGTCCGATCGGGTCGAGTTATAACCGATCGAAAGGTATCAATTTAGCTTACAAATGTGCGTTCTATGACTTTTGGCAACTCACCTGGTTCGTGAGATAAACAGGTGTAAGTGGGAGGGGCAAAATTTAAATGATAAGAGCAAATGGGGCCGTTAGTCGTTTACTGTTCTAATCAAAAATACGCGTCGAATGACACCTCGATCATCAAAATCCGACCACTGGTTCAAAAGATACATAATTAATTTTGAAATTTTTAGTGGCCTTCCGAAAATGAAATGAAAAGTCAGTCTGTTTGTTTGTTTGTCTGTTTGTTTGGATCAAATCGTTGATTTAGCTTAAATGTTTGAATGAGGACTTGTTCCCGTTCAAAAATTTAGAAACGTTTGTTCGACGACTTTTTCGAAAAATCGCTAGTTTAGCGGGAAATCGCTGAAAACCGCTAAAATAGCATCCCAACCCATAGCATCCAAACGATAGGAGATACAGATATGTTCTATATGTCGTTGGAGAGGTGTTTTGAAGGGCTTTTAGGCATACCTTCAAAGTTTTTTTTTAAGTAAAAAGGTAAACAGCTACAGGTGAAATAAGATATTTGTTCCCACATTTTGACAATATAAGAAATATCTGCACATCAAATATTTTAAATATATTATACGTATATGTTGTAGACAATTCAATTCCGCGTTTTTTAACATATAACACATATCTGCAGTATGTACACTGCTGGAGCGTAATGCGGAAATAAACTGCTTGCAGGTGGTGCTCTCAACCAGTGCTTAAAGTAACCAGTGCTGCCAGAATTTAATTTAATTTATTCAAATGAATTTATTTATTCTTCTTTACTATATAATAAATTAATTGCTTAATATTGCAAACAGAAAATTTATCTTTATACTTGTGCATTGCATGTGTACCCAATGTTGTCAGACAGTTCATTTTCGTTAAATAAGAATTCGGGCTATCATTTTATTTATTTCATTTTATTTTGATTCCCAGTGCTACAAGCTAACACTTATTATTAAATGCACTAGTCACTATTACAAACATCGGTTTTTTTTCTCTGTTATAAACATAGGTTTTTTTTAAATATTATTAACATTAAACATTTTACAATTATGAATGAAAAAAAAACTAGTCGGCGGTGCTACAGTCGAGCGGTACTCGACTGTCGAAGACCCCGTACTTATTATAAAGATATCTCAAACAACGAAAAGATTTTCATACTCAGACTTAATTTGGACTGATCGTTCCTATGGCAGCTATATGATATAGTAATCCGATTTCAATCAAATTTGGTCAGTATGTATGGGACCATCTTTTATGCATATTCTGTTAGTTTGGTTGAAATATCTCAAACAGCAAAAAAGTTTTCCATACTAAGACTTGATTTTCAACTGATTGTTCCTATGGGAGCTATATGATATAGTAATCCGATTTCAATCAAATTTGGTCAGTATGTATGGGACCATCTTTTATGCATATTCTGTTAGTTTGGTTGAAATATCTCAAACAGCAAAAAAGTTTTCCATACTAAGACTTGATTTTCAACTGATTGTTTCTATGGGAGCTATATGATATAGTGGTCCGATCCAAAATCTAAAACAAACTCGATCTGCTCTTAATATAGACGAGCCTACATACCAAGTTTGGAGTCTCTAGCTCTTATAGTCTCTGAGATCTAGGCGCTCTTACAGACGGACGGACGGACAGACGGACATGGCTATATCGACTCGGCTGTTGATGCTGATCAAGAATATATATACTTTATGGGGTCTGCCACGCCTCCTTCTGCCTGTTACGCACATTTTTTTTGTGACAAAGTTAATAGACCCCTTTACTTTTTTAAAGTACGGGGTCTAAAAAGTAACATATAACCGTAAATAATCCTTGCTTTAGTTTAAGATTTATCCTAATTATAGTTTACAACCTATTTTGATTGGTTTAATTATTTGATTGATACATGTATATAAACTATATTAATACTATTGTTTTATATTTTATTATTATTATTATTATTATTTTTTATAATTATTTTTTTTTTTTTTTTTTATGTGTCTCTCAAAAAAAGTTTTAACTTGTCCCTAAAAGTTGCTGTGCTGCTCATTGTTTTCAGTTGTAAAGGTAAACGGTTCCACATGCGAATAGTATGCACAAAGAAATGTCTTTCTGAGCTTGTTAATTTGTGTCGAATATTGTTTATATTATTTGTCCTTGCAGACGTGCTAAAATGTAAGTTGTCATATAAATAGCGTGGTTCCTTTGTTTGTACAATTTTGTGTAACAGAATAAGATTTCTGTAATGAGTCCAAGTCTTAAAGCTCATGTCATTTAACTGTCGGGCATAATTTGATATATGATCTCGTCTATTAACATTAAAAACATATCTTGCAATGCTGTTATGCGTTACGTTCAGTTTTTGCTGCAAAGTATCACAGTTTCCAAAAATTTCTATTCCATACCAAAGCACAGGCGTCAGATAAGTTTTTGCAATTAATATTCTAATGTTGGTAGGTAAAAATTTCTGTGTCATATAAAGTTGTCTAAGTAATCCATAAGTTTTCCCAGCTGCCCTTGCAATATGATCACTCCACGTCAAGGTTTTATTAAAAACGATACCAAGATTTTGTGAGGCAGCATTCTGCTGGCCTCACAACACACACAGTATTTGCAATTTCATCATTGGCAACGCTGGTGTGACCAGAAAGGGATCAGCTGGCAACATGGATCAATTGGCAACGCCAGTTGAGCCAACCGATCACGTTTGTTCATATAGTTCTAAGGAACAACGAACTTGAGCGCGAGCGTTCAACCAGTTCACGTGAACGAACACGGGAAAAATGGTGGAATTTCCGCCAAGCGGCAAGACTTTACTTTTCTGACGGGCATTTTGACGTGCACATCGCAAACATTTCAAAGCGGAAAATCTCAAAGGCAACGTGCGCGAAGCCTCAAGAGCAACAACAGCAATCAGTGAATACATGGTGTGCGCCCGAGCAGCCGCACCAACAACAACAGTAATCAGTGAATACATCTTGTGTGAGCCCGTGCAGCCACAGCACAACAACAAGAACAACAGCCATCAGTGAATACATTTTTGTGTGAGCCCGTGCAGCCGCAGCACAACTACAACAACAACAGCAACGACATTTGCTACATTGTGTGTGCGTGGGCCGCTGCAGCCACAGCACAACAACAACAACCACAGTGACGACATTTCGTGCGTGCCCGTGCAGCCGCACCAACAGCAACGACATTTGCGACGCGTGTGTGTGTGTGCGTGCCTGTGTGTGCCACTGCAGCCACAATCACAGCAACATCAGCAACAACAGCAACCACGTTTGCTACGCGTGAGTGTGTGCCGCCACACCAACAACAACAACAGCAACTACATTTTGCACGTGTGTGTGTGATAGTGCAGCCGCAGCCGCCGCCGCCATAACCACAGAACATTTTGGCGCGCGAGAGCGGTCGACGCCGGCAGCAACCACAAAGCACAGCAGCGCAGCGTCTCTAGCTGCGCCACGACGACACACTCTCGTGCAGGGCAATCCCTCCGGGCAGTCCACGACCACCGGCGGGCAGCACAACAGCGCAGCGTCTCTAGCTGCGCCACGACGACACACTCTCGTGCAGGGCAATCCCTCCAGGCAGTCCACGACCACCGGTCGGCAGCAACAGCGCATCGCAGCGTTACTAGCTGCACCACAGCGATCCCCTCTCGTGCAGGGCAAGCCCTCCGAGCAATCCACGGCCACCGGCCGGCAGCGGCGAAGATCGCACGCGAAGTGTGAGGAGCAGCGAAGCAGCAACGAGCCACCTGCGGAAGCAGAAAAACCACACTTGGGTGTCCACGCTGTCATCAGTGGGTAAGCAGGCTAGAGGCCTCTGTCCTCCTTTCTTTTCTTGGCTCCGCCTATGGAGCAGTGGCATATTCTTCCTTTGTGTGCACCAAAAGAAAACCCAAAATGTAACGACCAAGAACTAGGAGAAATAAAAGCACGTGAACGATAAATTTTGTGACGATAGTGGCATGTGGTTCTTTTGGTATTTCTTATGTCCTCTTTCATTTCAGCAAGATTGCAGGAAACCTGATGCGGGCCACGGGAGGCGGACGCGGGATCGTACCGACCGGCCGGACCTGGTCCTCCGGGGGCGATTTGGGAATGGAGTTTCGGTCTGTTCCGTTCTCTATTCTTGAATCCTCTCCGGGGATCAGGCCTGGAAACACCTGGACCCGGTTCGTGGATAGAATTTCGGTCTGTTCCGTTTTCTGTCCACGGATCGGACCAGGCGGCCGGGTCTGGACGGCGCTGGGATATTCCCAGAATGAGGTTTCGGTCTGTTCCGTTTCTCATTCCTGGGAGGACCACCCAGCGGCGCCGGAGGGGACGATTCCGTGTCTGGTTCTTGGACCCGCATCATGGTCGACGAGCCCTAGGAGGCGGACGCGGGATCGCACCGACCGGCCGGACCTGGTCCTCGGGGGGCGGTTCGTGAATAGAGCTTCGGTCTGTTCCGTTCTCTATTCTTGAATCCTCTCCGGGGATCAGGCCTGGAAACACCTGGATCTGACCAGGCGGCCGGGTCTGGACGGCGCTGGGGCATCCCCGGCATGAGATCTCGGTCTGTTCCGGTTCTCATTCCGGGATGCACTGCCCAGCGCCGCCGGAAAGGGGCATCTCGCGTTTAAATCCGAAACCGAGGGGCTCAGGAGGTACGATGAGGACGCAACGGGTTTCGGAAGTCCTTTCCTCGTCCTCCTGGGCCACTCTGGGGCTCGCGCAGGGGTAATTTATTGCTTTTTCAACGTAGTCTATAGGAGTATCTTCTATCTTAAGACTTGGCAAATTTTGTGTACAAAGAGATCTTTTATAAATAACAATACATTTACATTTAGACGGATTAAGCGTAAGACCATTGCAACTAACCCATTTACTTACATTTGACAATTCACTGTTACATATATTAACACAATCTAGTACTTCATCACGACGACAATTAACATACAATTGGACATCATCGGCATACAAATGAACATTGGAATACGATAACACGGCAGGGAGGTCATTAACATATAACGAAAAGAGAAGTGGACCAAGGACTGATCCTTGAGATACTCCACGGCTTAGCGGCAATAGTGAAGATATTTCATTATTATAAAAGACAGCTTGGCTTCTGCCCCTTAAGTAAGAAAAAATTAACCTAATGGCGGTATCTGAGAATTTAAAAAACTTTTTCAGCTTAGTGCATAGAGCTTCGTGGTTTACCGTGTCAAAAGCTTTACTAAAATCGAGAAGCGTCAAGAAGGTCACATTGCTTTCGTCAACTTCTCTCCGAATATCTTCAGATATTTTAAGTATTGCTGTCGTACAACTTCTATTCTCCCGAAAACCAGACTGCTCATTAATTAATATAGAATTTGTGGTGAGATATTTCTTCATCTGTACGACCATCAGGTGCTCAAACATTTTTGAAAAAAAGGGTAGAATTGATATTGGCCTGTACTCATTGTTAGTTTTAGCCAAGGGAATAATCTTTGCTAGCTTCCAGAGTTCTGGATAGCTCGACGTCGTAAATGTTGTGTTGCAGATGTGCGTAATGTGGCTTACAATTTTGGGAAGTATTGCTCTAATAAATCTTGGGTTTATGTCATCCAAGCCTTCAGCACTAGATCTAATTTTACAAATTAAATCGAGGACGGCACTACACGTAACACATATAAAATTAAAAGTATTATCACAGTTATTAGTTTCTTTGGTGTCTAGATATATATTTGTCACGAGATCAGGTACGTTTAATTGCACAAAGTTTCTGTTAAGTTCGTTTACGTCTGTTGTTATCTGGGGGAATTTTTAACTTTACCAATGCCCATCTGTCTAAGGTCATTCCATTTTTGTTTGTTGGATATTGCACTATTGAATTTTAAAGAGTAATGGCTACACTTTGCATCATTAATCATTTTATTAACATTGTTTCTCAGTACCTTAAATTGCCCATAATACCCAGGTGTTCGGTATCGTTTCTATTTCTTATATACTGAGTCACGTTGTAAAATTTTATTTGCAATACTTTGGTTTAGCCATGGCTTATGATTTTCTTTGATTATTTTACGTTTAATTGGAACGAAGTCATTATATAATTTATTTATATTTTGGCAAAAATTAGTTAGTTGGGCATTAATATCAGACGACGAGTATTTAGGAGAAAAGTCACATAGGTCAATTTCATTATATAGTGTTATAAAGTCAATATTTTTAAAGTCTCTGTAGGAAAAGGTTAATTCGTCATAAGATGGATTAAAGTCATATTTTAGGAAAATTAAGTCGTGTTTTGAAAATACTGCTATCGAAATCATAAAGGACTTTCTTACTTGAGTCACTAACAAAAATCACGTCTAATAACGTGCTTGTCGTACTTGTAAAGTGAGTAGGCTCAGAAGAGTTGACTAAATTACGACCAAGCGAGAGCATTTCCCCGCATAGGTGCCGCTGTACGAGCATGTTGCAATTGAGATCACCAACAATTACTACGTCCGAATATATGATTGATAAACTTTAAATGTAGTCAATAATGTCTGAGAAGTCAATTGCACGATTTGGTCGATATATGCACCCCAGCAACATGCTTGTCATACTTCTCCCACCCGTTATTTTTAGAAACAAGTATTCAATTGCACTCCCGGCGGCTTGTTTACTGATAACTTTAGTCGTTAATTTTTTGTTAGTATATATTGCTCCCCCTCCTACAAGACCTTCACGATCTGACCTATACAAATTAAAACCATCACATAAAACCAAGACTTCACTAAGTTGAGGAACGAACCAAGTTTCAGACACACATATAACATCCATATTTGACTTCACAAACAAGTATCTAAACTCCTCAATTTTGCCTGCAAGAATTTGTGCATTTATGTGACATATATTAAGCCCATTTCTTTGTTTTACAAGAACCCTAATTAGAGTGTTACTATTCGCTGTGGTTGACCTTAAATTGTCAAGAGAATTGAATTGAATTGAATTAGTAGCACGCGCAGCCTAAGAGAGACAAGTTCATTCAGATATCTTATTTTAAGGGAGTAATTAAGAGAGAGTAATAAATACTTAAAGCTAATAAAACATCCACTAGGTAAAGAGCAATCAAACATAACATGGTAAGCATAAGTAACATACATATACAATTTCCAGCTTTTAGTTGCGAAAGCTCTGCTCTGACTCTTCCGTTGCAGTAGACTTTTGCTGCAGAAGAGCGTTATCGTTGTGAATTTGCGAAAGCTCGCTAATGTCGCCGATCCAAAAAAAATATTGTCGCTCCCAGCCTCTCTCACATGAACCAGAGAGCGTCGTATGAACACTGCAGCAAGCAGCTTCTTCTTCTTGAGCTTTATTGCTTCTTTGAAAATCTCGTAATGAGCTTTCGTTAATTGCTTATTAACATAGAAGGGCACGTGTGAATCGAAGCCAATCAGCTGCAGACTCAGTTGTTGTTTGTGTTCGCGTCGATACAACAAAATTTGCCTTAAAATGGTAATTTTTTCTCGGACATTATCCAGTTTTACGATAATTACCGGATCCACAATGCTGCCGCTACGTGGCTTGACGCGGTAAATATCTCTTATTTTCGGTGGTGGAGTTAAGTTTAGTGAGAAACAAAGTGAATTATACAGCGTTCTCAAGTTTTCGCTCTGAGAAAAGGGCACGCCGTGTATTCTCAAATCAGCTGCAATGTTTTCTGTCGATTGAGCAGCAAGCTTTGCTTCCACCTTGGCCATCAGTTTCGCTTCAGTTTTAAGTGCAGTTCCAGCCTCTTCTTTAAGTTGAAGTTTTGCCTGCAAATCATCCAACTTGCCTTGAAGAGCTGGAATTGTTTCTAGCTGTATCTCCAGTTGCTGCACCACTTTACGGAACAAATTTATTTATTATTTTTTTTTATCCTTTTATTTATCCTTTTTTAATTTTTAAGACGCTCATACAATTTATCAATTTTAACCATATTTCGTTTTCATATTTAGGGTATTCACTTAACTGTGGCAGCCTGACAGATGGCACATGTCCCAAACTTGAAACGTGAACAGCCCTTTTTGTTTTGAATCTGCCCAGTCAGCTGTTTTTTGGTTTTACATTGAGTTTACTGTCATTTTTATTATTTTATTTCAATAAATTTGCCTGATTTAAGCAAGATGCTTCGAAAAGCCCCAAGCATTTTTGTAATTAAAAGTAAAAAGTGCAGAAGTAATTGAAGCTTTGTAAAATTCGTATAGAGAATTTGTTGCATTTTATCATATTTCATTAATAGTAGATGCATGGCGAGATCAGTTGGATTCTGAAATTGACGATATTTTGGATGACTTTATAGAGGATGCCATGGCCATTGTCGTCGGTGTCAATATCGCGTTGGAGTCAAAGCTGCTTTAGAGTCCTCAAAGGGAGGTATTGCAGGTTTTTAAGATGATATTGATGAAAGACGGAAACTAACTATGATGGTCACACTGAGGCTGAACCCCGTGGTGAACCCTGTTTGGCGTCAGAAAGCAAGAGAAAGTTTTTGTGTAATTTTATATTTAAATAAAATCTAAGATATATATGTGCATATATTCATGATTGTAACTTATTTAAGCCAAGCTCTAGTTTTAGAATCCTCTCCTTTTGATCCAGCTGTTGTTGCTTATGCTTATAATCATATTCAACATTCCATTTATTGTCTTTCCTTTCCAACTTCAGTCTGCGCTCCTCTCTACCCCTTTGCTTCACGAAAAATGTATCAACCTGTTGCGTCCCCAAACAACTGTTGTCAAAACTTTCGCACTAATAATTAGACCTCGGATTGTGCATATTTGCATGTTCTTATAGGGATAAGATAGGTGAATTCTGATAACACCAAAGTTCGTTTCGTTAAAAAAAAGAGTGGAAAACGATGCGCATATTTTTTTTTGCATATTTGCATGAAATGCATATGCATAATATATGCAAAAAACATGCAAAATATGCAAAATATATGCAAAATATGCAAAATATGCAAAATATATGCAAAATATGCAAACAAAAATTTATATTTAACAAATCAAATAATAATACAAAAATCGATTCATAGGGTGGAATAAATATTAAAATTTTAATAAATGTATTAAAAGTAAAAATAATGAGAAAAACAAAAAAAATTGGTTTACTAATCCAGAAATATAAAAAAAATTAAAAATGTTATGTAATTAAAAATCATTGCATCGACCGGATTGAGATTCGAACTCCAATCTCGTGTTTAGCATGCCGCGCACTTATCACTTCGACCACTACGCCACTTGGACTGATGCTGGCAAAGTCGATATACATACTTGATGTACATTCTGGCAGAGTAAATGTAAAATGTTAAAATTAACCATTAATTCTTTTTATATTATTTTCATATGAAGGAATTAGCGACAGGAAACGATGATCCCACTTTTTCAGCTATTAGATTTAACAATTTTCGACTGTAGAAATCAATTTTTTGATAAAATTCGATTGCATATGTTTTGCATATTTTGCATATATTTTGCATGTTTTGCATATTTTTTGCATGTTTTGCATATTTTTTGCATATTTTGCATATATTATGCATATTTTGCATATTTTTTGCATATTTTTAGCATATTTTTTTTTGCATATTTTTTGCATATAATTTGCATATTTTCGACATGCATTAAAAATTGGTTTTTTTAAATTATAACATACCTAAATACAAAGTTTGGTACCAATCTGATGAAAAATGTGGAAGTATGCAAAATCCGATGTCTACTAATAATTGACAAAAATACTAAATTTCGATTGAAAATATCGCTTATTAATCGTGTTTTTATCATCTCTACATGGGCATATATGCCAGACTTTTCGTAGTCAAGGGTCCGGGTCTGACATCATGGCACGAAATTTTTCAGTACAAGTTGTTGTTGTGACGTTTGGGAAATGTGCCATGTGCCAGGCTGCCACAGTCAAGTGAATACCCTAATTGTTTTTTCAGTTCAGCCAATTTGTCCTTTTTGCGGACACATTTGCCCTTTTTAAAAATGCGATTTCTGGAAAAATTTCTAAACGTTCCCTATCTGGAAATAAAGTCTTTTTTAATATATTTTACTTTATCCTCTATTCATTGTTTTGTATTGTTCTTAGTCGCTCATAGAAATTATCAAACACAACTATGTGTCATATAATATATTCATTTTCCGATAGCCGAATAACTTTGAAATTAACGGAAAAAAAATGTATGCATTACTTGTGGAAAATATTTTACTGGCCAATAAAGAGCTAATACTTTCAATAGTGGTGTTATTTTTAAAGCTATGATATTATTGTATTTATTATAATTATTTGTATTATTAAGAAAACATTGTTTGTCCAGATTTTTTGTCTTTTAAAAAAATATTCATCCGTTTTCTGTCTTCTTTTGTGGAGAGGCGTTGGTAGCACTGATATGCGTGCTAAATACGAAATCTTTGAATGTTAAAAAAATAAAGTTATGAAACATTGAATACAAATAAAATAAAAAATAAATTAAAGTGTCCGTCTACGCGCAGTGGAGATTCTATGAATATCGATAGATGATCTTATTTAATACCAATATCGATAGTCGTTTTGTGTATCGATACTCCTCGAAGTTTTCCTGCTTGCCATCTCGAACTAGTAAAGATCACTATAAAAATGTACCAGCAAGAAGGAGGTCGTTACTACGTAATTATTTTCTTAGAATTTTTTAATTAAAAGTTAAAAATAATATATTGATTTACTGAAACGTTCTTATTTTGATTTCAGAAGTGGGCTCCACAGCAACCATGGAGTGGCCGTGGACACGAGCGCGGCTTTGGCGGATGGCGCCAGTATGGGCCCCCACTGCCATTTACCGGCTGTTCGTGCCCTTGATATCGAGAGTGTGGCAAGTGCTGTGTGAGGTGGGAGGCCGCTCCACCATCCGCAAACACCGCATCAGCAGCGGCTCCACAAGCAGCGGCCCCACCACCAGCGGCCCCACCTGGATGGGTCCGAATTGAAACATTAAATTGAATTTATTAAACAGAAAACAAAAATATTTTGAAATATTAGTATTATATTATTATTATTATTATTTAATTTTTTTATAAAATTTCAAATGTAAAATCAAGTCAGTGAAAAATGACTGTGAATTAATTTTGAATAACTTTTTTTTTTTTTAAAAATTATAAAAAATGTTCAGTGTTTTTTTTTTTAATATAAAAAGGAAAATTTTAGTTAATAACTGTATACGCCGCCGCCGCCGACAAATTCGACGGCTTAGCCGCCGTCGCCGCCGCCGCCGCCGGTCCTCGCTGCCTTCTTAGCCGCCGCCGCCGGCTATTTCTAGCCTCTACGCCGCCGCCGAAGCTAACACAACCGGCGTAAACCTCTAGTCAAAACATTTGTTTTATTTATTAAATTTTTTTTTATGTATTAGGTTTTTTTTTCAGCATCTACAAATTATTAATTTCCTTTGTCGAGACCAGTGCCACCTGCCGGTTGCGGTGTAGGTCCCATATCTGTGGCTCCACTCGGGTACGTTGATCCAGTGACTCCGCCGGTTGCAGCTAAAGTCCAATGGTAATAGCAATGAAGCTGCTGGTGGGATCACTGTGAAGTTCTCCTTTTGCTAGCCTTAGGGCTTAGCAATAAAACACTTCAGGTTCAGTGCGGCTAATGCACAGTGGACGGTGCTGTATGGGAATGGCGGCCAAAACACTTTCCGTAGGAATATCAATACGAAATTTCGGAAATAGCTTTATATAGTACTTACAAATTATAATAAAAAAAATAGTTATGATGGGACAACTCCGAGACCCTCCCCCGCTACCATATAAAAAAAATTAGTATATAAAAACTAAAAATGTTTTAAAGGTTTTTTTCTCATTTATTTTAACAAACTATATTAGAAGAAAAAAACAAAAACAATTAACTTAAGCGAAACTGTAGCTTACAAAAATAAAAATATTCAATATTCATTATAATGCCGGAGTAGTGCATTTATAATTCAAGTGCTTTGTTTAAAGCCAGATACAAGACTGACTGAATTTGTGAAATAAAAGAATATGAATCTAAAGCTAAATACATTAAATGGAAATCTACAGAACATGCCATGGGCTCATGGTCGGCAAGCGACATAAACTGTCGTCTGGCTATTGCACCCAATCGTTAAAGCTGGGGTTACTCGAGAAGTTCTAGCGAGGGCCGCTAGTTAACTTGCTTGTTAACTTGCATTCAATGAATGCACATTTCTCATTTTAGAAGCCGGAATGTCCGCAATTGACGACAGTGTAGAGGTAAGCCACTTGGACGATGAAGTAGCTCAAAAACGGTTGCGCAAGTCAGTGGCATGGATGTACTACTGTGGGCAAAAAGTACCGGGAATTTTAAATTTAAAAAATTTTGGGATTCCAATCGGAAAAAATGTTTGTACTTTTAGGTTGGCACTACTATCGTTAACATCTGTGCAAAATTATACGTTAAAATATTCATTAGTGTTTAAGTTACGATTAGTTTTGTACGACGCCAAATGTGCATTTGGCGATTTTTGTGCCAAAAAACGGTCAATTTCATCGAAAAAAGCTCCGCGTGGAAGTGTGTGAAACAATGTTTTCTGACTATCAGGATATTATAAAACGCATTATTACGGGCGATGAGACTTGGATCTACGCTTACGACATGGAAACTACCGATCAATCGAGCGAATATCGGCAAAAGGTGGGCCGAGACCGAAAAAATCGCGTCAAATTCGCTCAAAAATCAAGGTCATGTTGACAGTTTTTTTGGATTATCGTGTTGTAGTTCATTATGAATTCCTTCCGACCGACCAAACTGTTAACAAGGAATATTTTTTGAGCGATATGCGTCGTTTGCGCGAAGCTATGCGTAAAAAGAGGCCAGAACTATGGGCTGACAACTCATGGTTCTTGCAACATGATAATGCGCCCTCTCATACTGCCCCTGTTCTATGTGTTCTAACTCGACCAAAATTGTCCCGCAGCTACTTTTTTCGCCTGATTTATCTTTGTGTGACTTCTGGCTATTTTCTAAGCTCAAAAGACCTCTCCGAGGACATCGCTTCGGGTCGATTGAGGAGATTCAATCAAAATCGCCAAATGCACATTTGGCGTCGTACAAAACTAATCGTAACTTATTCACTAATGAATATTTTAACGCATAATTTTGCACAGATGTTAATGATAGTAGTGCCAACCTAAAAGTACAAACATTTTTTCCAATTGGAATCCCAACATTTTTTAAATTTAAAATTCCCGGTACTTTTTGCCCACAGTAGTACCTTGAAAAAGTCAGCTACCAGCCAAATGGCCAAGTGTAAACTGTGCTCAAATATTTGCATGACAAGCGGATATACTAGCAACATAATTAACCATCTTCGAATTTTCCTCCCTAATGCACTGTAGAGGACGTTCCACATCTATCTGTGAGCATTCGTAACTTTTTTTCCAGAAATAACAACATGTGAGCCAATCGCGCCCTGGCAAAAAGCAATAACAAAATCTATTTTGGAGTGGATTGCTGATGATATGCAAGCATTTCGGGTTGTGGAGAACGAAAAATTCGTAAAGCTCATCAACATGCTTCACTTGAGATTCAAGATTCCGTGTCACAAAACATTGCAAAAAGTAATGTACGATACTTTGTTCACAAACTTGAAGGTTAAATTAATGGAATAATAAAAAGGAGTGGAGAGCTGCGCTATCACAACAGATATGTGGACGTCCTCTCCAAGTCAGGGGTACCTTACTGTCACCTGCAATTTCCTCACCTTTTAGGATGACAATATTGGTGCGACTTTAAAATCAATTCTTGAGCACTGGAAAATTTTGTCAAAAGTGAGTGTAATAGTCACTGACAATGAGGCGACTATGGTCAAAATGTGTAGAGCAAAGGAGCCATCATCCTTGCTTTGCACATACGCCAAACCTTATAGTGCAAAATTTTAAAAAGAACAGGAAACTGAAACTTCTTTAATTTTAAAGCAAGAATGTTAAACACGGTGGAACAGCGCCTTTTATATGCTTGATCATATATTACAAACTAAAGAATTCATCAAAAAAACATTGCTGTCCACATTCACATTATCGCGAACACTTTCTGTTGATGATTCTCTTTGACTGAAGATATTACAGAATTGCTTACTCCGATCGACTATGCCACAAAACATCAAATTTTAATAAAACAATGGCAAAGCCATCAAGCTGTTAAAAATAGACTGTTGGATTATGAGATAAAATCAGTTACCCGACTCATAAAATTAAATTTCTATTCGCCTTTCAAAAAAAAAAGAAACCAAATTCTTGAAAAATGAATTGGCGATGCTAGCCAAAACGAAACCAAGTCCCGAACCAAAACTTACAAAAAGCCGTACTTATTATTTTCTGGATAAAACCACCTCCAACAAAAAAAATTTCAGGGTGAACTCGATTGACAATGCGTCAGTACTTTGAGTCCGGGCTTGAAGAATAGAAATTTAGATTTTTGGAAGGCAAAATTTGCTCATTCTAATTGATAATCATGTTTGATGTTTCACACAAACCCATATATTTCAGAAAAAGCCAGATGAGAATGTACTCAAAATGTGTTAAAAAAAAACACTCCACATTCCGGCCACTTCAACAGAGAGCGATAGGATGTTCAGCAAAAGCGGGACTTATCTTGAACAAAAAACGCTAATTTTTCTTTCAGAGAAAGATTGGATCTCGGAAGCATAGCTTTTGTATTTATTTACTTATTTATTTATTTATTTAGCACGACTAAAAGCAGTCTCCAGAAGTAAAATAATTATTAAAATTAAAAATAATAAAATAAATTTATGTAAGCTTTAAGATATAAACTGAAAACAAAAAAGTTAAATTAAGTTAAGCCTGGGATAAAAAAATAATAAAAAATTGATCCAACATTTGTTTCAAGGATTGGTGAAATCCCAGAAAAACCCAATCAGATCAATAAAGAAAAATTAGTTAGAGATTTCTTGGAAGACCACTGATCCAATGGGGGAGAAATTAACACAAGGTCAAATTCAGTCCATTGAGATCAGAAATCTATCGGAGGTGGTTAAAAAGAGATGATTTAATTCGTTTGAGAAAGAGATTGAGTGATATTAGATAATAAAGTTCATTATAATCCGAGCATAATACACGAAATCGATAATGTAAAGCCTAGTCACTTGTGCATGTAGGTAAAGAGAAAGGAGCGAAGTTCCTAGTCGCCCTGAAAGGAATATTAAAGCTTAAACGATCTAACAATGCTAGAGAACTAATATCCCCAATAATTATTTTATAAAGGGAAATAACTCCAAGAACTGTTCTACGGTTGACAAGGGTCGGGAGATAAAGGAGAAGAAGTCTGCTAGAGTAAGGTGGCAAACGAAGATTTGGATTCCAAGGTAAATCCCGGTGGTAAATTCCAAAAGCAAGAGCAATATTCAAATATGGGTCGAACTTAGGATGTGTATAGTAATTATGTGATATAGGGGTCGTTAAATTCTTTAGACCAACGCTTTATAAATGCAAGAGTACCCCTAGCCTTATTTACAATAGAGGAGATATGAAGAGAGAAACCTAACTTATTATCAAAACGGACACCAAGATCTTCGACTGTCGATATGCCTTGTAATGGAACATTATCAATTGAGTAAGTTGCCAAATAAGGAGAAACCCTGTTAAAAGTCATGAAAAGGCATTTAGAAAAATTTAAATTAAGGCCCTATTCTCTTTCAGCAAAAAATTTTTTTCGACTTTTTTTTTTTTGCATTTATTTATAGCTTGGGTAGTTGTGAATATGCCCCTAAAAGGATTTTTAGAAATTCGAAATACTTAAGGAGATATGGCCATTTTTATCCAGCAATGTTAGTGTTAATGCACGTGGAGTCAAAACTTTGAACGCGTTTATCTCGAAACCACCCCAGTGGCGGAAATTCGCCTACGAAAATCGGTTACAACCACCATACTTCGTGGAATGTACTCAGTTGAGTTCATACCAAAATTTCCATTACTTTTACATTAGATGGGCCGCTGTTAAGCTCGACCAGCTTTTAACTCATATACGTGTAATCGAGCAAGTATGCGAGTATAATTGAGTGAGCACTTTCGTCTTGCATTACCGTTCTGTATACTAGTAACAGCTGTTGCTTATGAAATTGTAATGCAGATACATTACGATCCTGTATACTGTTGCGTAAAGGATCGTAATGCAGATGCTTTACTGACTGGTATACAATGCCTATAGGACTGTAATGCAGATGCTAAACCACCCCACAAGTAAAAGATTGTAATTTTTCCAAAAAATATTTATAATTATTTATACTATATTATACATAATTATAAAATCAAAATTAATATGTGATAACTTAAAAAAATAGTTTTTAGAAACGAATGCACTTGCTCCATTCTGGCTTCCAGGGATTTAAGGGCGATGTCGGTACTATTGTCCATTTCTGAAAAACATTTAAATATGTATTATACATATGTATGTTTAAAACAATTTAATTATCAATAAGCTTACCCAGATTTACTTTCCTTTAAAGTTGTTGAAGTGTTGCAGCCACGCGGTAAAACAAACGTGACACGCGTCAAAACAAGCAAACAAAATCACATGGGAAAAGCAACGAACAAAATTTGCACAAACAACAACCCGTGTTTGCAACAATTGTTGCATCTAATACTTACGCACTTGCATGTGTGTGCTGCACAAAACACAAGCACACACATGCTCGGTTGCAACCAAAGCAGAATCGCAAAAGCCGAAAGACATTCGTGCATGTTCGATGGCAGAACAGTTTGAGCGGAAACAGCGCCCCATTACCAACCTACGTTCAAACAACTGGAGAAAACATTGATTACAAATGTACATTCGCGGATGCATTCCAAGGCGTTACAACAATCGGCTGTGGCCGGTTCCCGCCACTGGGACGTTTTTCGAGCTGGCGGCCACGATTCCGCCAGTTCTACTGAACCGATTTGGATGAAACAAAGTTTAATCGACGTAGAATTGTCACCATTCTGGCCCGTAGCAAAATAAAAATTTTGCGATTTTTTTTACTATTTTTTTTTACACTAAACTACAAAAAAATGGGTCCAAATTCGATTTTTCAATTTCAAGTGCCGCCATTTTGACAAAAAAAATCGCAAAATTTTTATTTTGCTACGGGCCAGAATTACATCTATGCTGATCATAACCCTATATTTTTTTTTTTCAGACGCTCCGGAGACCCGGAATCGTGGCCGCCATGACGACACCTTTTTTTTGCACCACCAACTTTGAAGTCTCATTACTTTTTGAACACCCCTCGTGTCGAGGCAAAAAAAAATTTTTTATTTTCTTTCATTAATTACTAATTCAATAAAAGCAACAAAATTCAAATATCTTATTGCGTTTTCAAATGCGAATTTTTTCAAAAAAGGTCCAAAAACAGCAATCTGAAGGAGAATAGGGCCTTAAGATTATTAGCTACACACCAAAGATGCATTGCGTTTAAGTCATCTTGTAAAAGCTTATGGCAATCAGCTTCCTTATATGGTAATATAAGTTTCACGTCATCAGCATACATAAGTATGTGACAGTGACCTAAATCCCATAAAAAAACCTCTTTACGAGGTAAAATTCTAGTGACGAAAACATTTTCATGCCCCAAAATTTCTGATATCCAATTTTGTGACGAATAATATTACTA
>JBAMBJ010001374.1:0-23709 GCA_037043495.1 Drosophila recens | reverse complement strand
TACTAACAAACAAACAAACAAACAAACAGACTGACTTTTCATCTCATTTTCGGAAGGCCCCTAAAAATTTCAAAATTAATTATCTTTCGAACCAGCTGTCGGATTTTGATATTCGAGGTGTCATTCGACGCGTAATTTTAATTAGAATAGTTAAAAATTAAAAAAAAAAATTCAGAAAGGCTCCAACGGCCCCATTAGCTCCAATCATTTAAATTTTGCCCCTCCCACTTACACCTGTTTATCTCACGAACCAGGTGAGCTTTTAAAAGTCTTAGTATGCACATTTGTAAGTTAAGTTGATACCTTTCGATCGGTATAAAACTCGACCTGATCGGACAGTCATAGCAAATCTTCCATTCTTCCTGTGTATATGTGCTAGTCGCCTTCGCACCCTTCGTGCTGCTTTCGTCACTAGCGCGGACTGCCGTCCGCAGTGATTCATTCCAAATTTCAAGTCGATAGCTTCAAAACTACGATTGCTATTGAATTAAGTTCCCCTAGATTGGCAGAATCTTACACTGTGCAGCGGTTGCGATAAATGCATCATTACCAACAAAAAGCTCGGGAAGCAAGAAGGATATTTATATTGCATTGAAAAGGGGAGTCAGCCATTGTACACGGTTCATGTCGATCATCTTGGACCTATGGATTCAACGACAAAACATTACAAATACACTTTTGCGGTGGAGGATGGGTTCTCAAAGTTAGTTTGGCTACATCCTGTAAAATCCACGGGTTGCGAAGAAGTGATAAGAAAGCTGGAGGGCTGGTCTGAAGTTTTTGGCGTGCCGAACCGACAAATAAGTGACCGCGGGTCTGCATTCACATCAGGGGCTTTTGAAGAATACACCAAGTCGAATGCGATCGAGCATGTGTGGACGACCACTGGAGTTGCAAGGGGAAACGGCCAAGTCGAGCGAGTTAACAGATCAATTATTTCGAAGTTGTCAGCAGATGATACTACAAAGAGGTACAAGTTTGTGTCACAAGTACAAGTAGCAATTAATGCGCATGTCAATAGTTCTACTGAATTGTCACCGTTCGAATTGATGTTTGGAGTGAAAATGCAGTCAAAAGTAAGTGACAGAATGATAAACTTACTAGAGCAAGAAATCGTTCATGATTTTGACGACGAAAGACGGCATATGCGGCAGGAAGCAAGAGATCAAATAGGCAAAGCTCAAAAAACATATAAAAGAAATTTTGACAGAAAGCGTAGGAAAGATAATGTTTACAAAGAAGGCGACCTGGAAGCGATAAAGAGGACTCAATTTGTGTCGGGTAGAAAGTTATCAAGCAACTTTTTAAGCCCATACGAGATTATAAAAGTAAAAAGAAATGGTCACTACGTAGTCAGGAAAGCAGCAGAGGTCGAAGGCCCAAAGACAACTTCAACAAGCGCGGACGGAAGGTTCGGATATATATGGAGCAAAATGAAGAGTTCATATCTTCCGAATCGGATAGTAATAAAGATACCGAGGTATAAAAATGAAGATGATAAAGATGAAGATGATAAAGGTGAAAATAAAGATAAAGAAGGAAGGAATAATGGTGCATTTAGACTAGTTGACAAGCTGGTCAATTTCATCTCAGTAGGCTAAAAATTTTGATGTCAACTTAGTCAACTCCAGTGTAAACGGTGGTCAACTCTAGGCAAAAGTGTGTTGACTTGGGAAAAAGAACAGCCTACTGAGATGAAATTGACCAGCTTGTCAACTAGTGTAAATGCACCATAAAAGACGAGGTCATCTAGGTCAGATGAGAACGAACAGGATGGCCGAATGTAAAGTAGTATGAGTAGGCGGGTAGGATCAGAGTAGGCCTGTGGAGTTCGAAAAGCCGAGATCCGAACACAAAGAATAATGGAGGCGAACAGATCAATAACCACGATTGGATCCTTCTGGACCCTACTTGTGAACTGATAGTATCAGCCCGATTATCTGTTCGGGGACTGGGGACTCTGCCTTAATGGTTGAGTTCCTCAGGCGAACAGGCCAATAACCACGATTGCTACATCCCTCTGGACTTAACTTGTCAACTGATACAACATATACACATTCTAAAAGGAGTCGTTGTTCCAGCAACATCAATTATTTATAATCCAAATACAAATAGCACTTTACATTTATTTAAAAAGTAACATTGTAACCCCTGATTTTCACCATTATTCCTACACTACCTGTTGTATCACCCCGTAGACAAGTTTTCGTTTCTAGACTTTCTTCTGACGCAACTTGTGAATTTTTAGCTTCCTATATCGCCAGTAAATGCTAATGTATCTGCGCTAAGGTCGCACAGTCGCACATGCTATTGTTTTTATTATAATACTAGGGGGCTCCGCCCCCTGCCCTTTGGCGGGAAAAAGCTAAACTTGAGGAAAATTCAAAATTTAGCAAGAAGAGTTAATGTGTGAGTTTTCTAAGAATATCTCATACAACAAACAAGTTTTTGATTCTAAAGGTTAACTTGCATTTGATTGATCCTATGGCAGCTATATGATATAGTCATTCGACTTTGACCAAATTTGGTAAGAATGTTAGAGATAGCCCCAAACAAATAATTTGTGAGTTTGGTTGAGATATCTTAAGAAACAAAAAAGTTTTTTAGACCCCGTACTTTAAAAAGTAAAGGGGTCTATTAACTTTGTCACAAAAAAATGTGCGTAACAGGCAGAAGGAGGCGTTACAGACCCCATAAAGTAAATATATTCTTGATCAGCATC
The DNA here is from genome assembly GCA_037043495.1 of Drosophila recens. Taxonomy (NCBI): domain Eukaryota; kingdom Metazoa; phylum Arthropoda; class Insecta; order Diptera; family Drosophilidae; genus Drosophila; species Drosophila recens. The sequence continues at coordinate 20,987 of JBAMBJ010001374.1, read as the reverse complement.
AACAGCCGAGTTGATATAGCCATGTCCGTCTGTCCGTCCGTCTGTCTGTCTGTCTGTCTGTCTGTCTGTCTGTCCGTCTGTCCGTCTGTAAGAGCGCCTAGATCTCAGAGACTATAAAAGCTAGAGACTCCAAACTTGGTATGTAGGTGCGTCTATATTGTAAGCAGGTCGAGTTTGTTTTAGATTTTGGATCGGACCACTATATCATATAGCTCCCATAGGAACAATCAGTTGAAAATCAAGTCTTAGTATGGAAAACTTTTTTGCTGTTTGAGATATTTCAACCAAACTGACAGAATATGCATAAAAGATGGTCCCATACATTCTGACCAAATTTGATTGAAATCGGATTACTATGTCATATAGCTCCCATAGGAACAATCAGTTGAAAATCAAGTCTCAGTATGGAAAACTTTTTTGCTGTTTGAGATATTTCAACCAAACTGACAGAATATGCATAAAAGATGGTCCCATACATTCTAACCAAATTTGGTTGGAATCGAACTGCTATATCATATAGCTCCCATAGGAACAATCAGTTGAAAATCAAGTCTTAGTATGGAAAACTTTTTTGCTGTTTGAGATATTTCAACCAAACTGACAGAATATGCATAAAAGATGGTCCCATACATTCTGACCAAATTTGGTTGGAATCGAACTACTATATCATATAGCTCCCATAGGAACAGTCAGTTGAAAATCAAGTCTTAGTATGGAAAACTTTTTTGCTGTTTGAGATATTTCAACCAAACTGACAGAATATGCATAAAAGATGGTCCCATACATTCTGACCAAATTTGATTGAAATCGGATTACTATGTCATATAGCTCCCATAGGAACAATCAGTTCAAAATCAAGTCTCAGTATGGAAAACTTTTTTGCTGTTTGAGATATTTCAACCAAATTGACAGAATATGCATAAAAGATGGTCCCATACATTCTAACCAAATTTGGTTGGAATCGAACTACTATATCAGTACCGAGTCGAGTACCGCTCGACTGTAGCACCGCCGACTAGTCATACTAAAGGTTATTTTGCATCTGATTGTTCCTATGGGAGCTATATGATATAGTAACCCGACTTTGACCAAATTTGACCATAATGTTAAAGACAGCCCCAAACATATTTTCTGTGAATTTGGTTGAAATATCTTAAGAAACAAAAAAGTTGTTCATACTTCAGGTTATTTTGCATCCGATTGTTCCTATGGCAACTATATGATATAGTCACCCGACTTTTACCAAATTTAGTCAGAATGTAAAGGACAGTCTCAGACATACAATATGTAAGTTTGGTTCAGATATCTTAAGAAACAAAAAGTTTTTCATACTAAGCAATTCTGTGACCTTTGACCTTGATTTTGACCCACTTACAGGTCGAATTTCGCAAAACGCCGTCTTATTGCACGATGAAGTTATCTCACCTATGTTGTCTGAAAATTTCAGCTTTCTATCTTTTACCGTTTGGGCTGCACGTTGATTCTCAGTCAGTCAGTCAGTCAGTGAGTCAGGACAAGAGTTTTATATATATAGAGTAGGGGGCTCCGCCCCCTGCTCGCTTCGCTCGTTGTTTTGTTGTCCAGCTTAACAAACTTAAGCTGCTCGCTTCGCTCGCCAACCCGCAGCTCGCTTCGCTCGCTAAAATTTAATTGAATTTCTTTAGTTATCCGGTTTAACAAATTAATACAATATAAGGGATCCGTCCCCTGCTCGCTTCGCTCAGCAAAATTGAAAAGAAGGTCCTTAGTAGTCCGCTTTAACAAATTTATATACAGGTATGCTACAGAAATCACTATTGAAAGCGATTTCAGAGAAAAGCAATTCCGCTTTGAAAATTTCTCCGTGCCACAGAAATTCATGTGATTTAGGTTTTTTAGCATGTTCATCAACCTTTTCGTACTAGCCTGCTAGGGTTGACCTCTTCTCAGATTAAATTTTCCAAAGGTTTGTTTAGCAACTTTTTTAAGTTTATCATTGCAGAATAGAAGGATTTTATTTTAATTCTTCTTTAATTAATATAATTTAATTTATTAATATAATAATTTATATTGTATAGCTTAAAAAAATTTAAAAGTTATTGGCGCGGCAAACAATATAAGTTTCTCGACAACTCCAAATTCAAAATTCGGACAAAAAATGTGACATTATTCTCATGCCATCGGACGCCAGTGAATTGAGCGATTATTTCATCTTACTCAAAATTGTTCAGGTGATTGGACTGTGGCACGGAGAAATGAAATTGACGTGAAAGTCAAGTGAAAGAGATTTCTGTGGCATGCCTGATAATATAGCATTTTTTGTAATAAAACGGAAATAATTAACTTCCGCTGTCCGCGGTTTCAATGTTTCTTCTTGCTTTGGCTAAAAGTCAGATTTAGTGATTTGGCGGGAAAAACCCAGATTTGGCGGGAAAAGGCTAAATTTGGCGGGAAAATGCTAAACTTGAGGAAAATTCAAAATTTAGCACGAAGAGTTAATGTGTGAGTTTTCTAAGAATATCTCATACAACAAAAGAGTTTTTGATTCTAAAGGTTAACTTGCATCCGATTGATCCAATGGCAGCTATATGATATAGTCATCCGTCTTTGACCAAATTTGGTAAGAATGTAAAAGACAGCCCCAAACAAATAATTTGTAAGTTTGGTTGAGATATCTTAAGAAACAAAAAAGTTTTTCATACTAAAGGTTATTTTGCATCTGATTGTTCCTATGGCAGCTATATGATATAGTAACCCGACTTTGACCAAATTTGGCCAGAATGTTAAAGACAGTCCCAAACATATTTTCTGTGAATTTGGTTGAAATATCTTAAGAAACAAAAAAGTTGTTCATACTTCAGGTTATTTTGCATCCGATTGTTCCTATGGCAACTATATGATATAGTCACCCGACTTTCACCAAATTTAGTCAGAATGTAAAGGACAAACCCAGACATACAATATGTAAGTTTGGTTGAGATATCTTAAGAAACAAAAAGTTTTTTTACTAAAGGTCAATTAACATCCGATTGTTTCTATGGCAGCTATATGATATAGTAATCCGATTTCAACCAAGTTTTGTCAGAATGTAACATGACAGTATCAGACGTACTATCTGTGAGTTTTATTGAGATATTCTGATTAACAAAAAAGTTTTTCATACTAAAGGTTATTTTTCATCCGATTGTTCCTATGGCAGCTATATGATATAGTCATCCGACTTTAACCCAATTTGGTCAGAATGTAAGGGACAGTCTCAAACATAGAATCTGTGAGTTTGGTTGAGATATCTCAAGAAACAAAAAAGTTTTTCATACTAAGCAATTCTGTGACCTTTGACCTTGATTTTGACCCACCTACAGGTCGAATTTCGCAAAACGCCGTCTAATTGCACGATGAAATTATCTCACCTATGTTGTGTGAAAATTTCAGCTTTCTGTCTTTTACCGTTTGGGCTGCACGTTGATTCTCAGTCAGTCAGTCAGTCAGTCAGTCAGTGAGTCAGGACAAAGAGTTTTATATATATAGACTAGAGGGCTCCGCCCTCGCTCTCGCTTCGCTCGCCAACCCCCGCTCGCTTCGCTCGCACAATTGAAAATAAGGTCTTTTGTTGTCCAGCTTAACAAACTTAAGCTGCTCGCTTCGCTCGCCAACCCGCAGCTCGCTTCGCTCGCAAAAATTTAATAGAACTTCTTTAGTTGTCCGGCTTAACAAATTGATACAATATAAAAGGGTCCGTCCCCTGCACGCTTCGCTCGCAAAATTGAAAAGAAGGTCCTTAGTCCGCTCTAACAAATTTATATAATACGAGTATAGCATTTTTTGTAATAAAACGGAAATATTCAACTTCCGCTGTCCGCGGTTTCAATGTTTCTTCTCCTTTGGCTAAAAGTCAGATTTTGTGATTTGGCGGGAAAAACCCAGATTTGGCGGGAAAAGGCTAAATTTGGCGGGAAAATGCTAAACTTGAGGAAAATTCAAAATTTAGCAAGAAGAGTTAATGTGTGAGTTTTCTAAGAATAACTCATACAACAAAAGAGTTTTTGATTCTAAAGGTTAACTTGCATCCGATTGATCCAATGGCAGCTATATGATATAGTCATCCGACTTTGACCAAATTTGGTAAGAATTATAAAGTTCTCAATGGTTGTTACTTTATTTTGTTTAATTATTTTACAGCGCGCGTCTCTTCGGTTTCACAATTTCAACTAAAGAGATCGAGATGTGAGTTTCTTGTATCGATATCTATATTTAGATATCGATACATCGAAACTGTTGGTTATATTATTATCGATACTTAGAATTTAACATTATGAATATTTGCATTTAAATCTACACTTTACATTCGGCTAACCTGCCTACAGATCGCCCACGATCTAGTTATGTTATCTTTTGGTACAATATATGGTGTAACAATGTTTTGAACTTAAAATATACATACAATTAACTTAACAACAAAGACCTATAGTGGTCGAGATACATTGAATTCAAGGCTTAAGCCTTGCTGGCTCCAACACTCCCCGATATGGCATTTGCGTTAATTGACAGTCTTCAATATCAGTCACCTCATAACGATCATTCTCAAAGACTCTACTTATCTTATACGGTCCACGATACTTTGGAGCAAATTTTTTATTGACTCCCGGTGTTGTATCTACATTTCGAACAGCAACATAATCTCCTACTTGATACGTTAACGGAGCTTTATGTTTTTTGACGTATAACCTCTCGTTTCTTGATTGTGAACATAAGATGCTTTCGCTAGCTTTTTATTACTCCCTCATTACTCCTAGGTCTCTATTCTCAACGTTCAGTCTGTCCTCTAGGTATTCTGTTAATTCATCTACTATAGGGCCCTTCTGATTTACTCCAAACAACAACATACTCGGTGTTTCCTGAGTACTACTATGGACGGCATTGTTTATGGCGTGTTCAACTTTGTTCATCAACTTATACCAATCTGCTTGCTGAATTGGCTCGGATAATTTACCTAACATGGGAGTAAGGACTCGGTTGATTCGCTCAACTTGACTGTTGGCACCGGACCCGTGCCGTTGTGTGCTTGCCCGAATTCCTAGCAGTCCACCACCGAAAATAACCAAGCAATTGTGGTGGGTCAGCTGAAATCTTTATTTTCACAGTTCAGTATTTGATTATTTATAAAGTTTCACAATTATTCAATTTTCTTACTTACATTCGTGCTTCGCGCACACTTTAATCCCAATTTACAAAAATGTGCCTCTGCTTGGGCCAATGTGCAAAATTCAAATGACTTACAGACGAAGAAAAATGTGCAGCTGCACGCATTGATCGTTCGCATGTAAGTGCGAGCGAGATGAATATGTCGTGGCGTTTAATTTTAAGAAACACGAATGAAAATGTAAAAGCATGAATAAATGTAACTGTTTGAATTTCGCAAGAATGTGTTGCTTGCCTATTTTTATTTCTTCCATTCCATACCGATCTTTTCTGCATTGCTTTGTGCTTTCCACTATTGTGTGCCTGGCAGAGTTCTCTGTCCAGCGCAGCCTAGGCGTGACAGTGAGTTAGAGAGAGAGAAATATAGTGCTTGCGCCTGGAAGGCGCGTGTCACTGTATGTGTGTGGTATACACGCAAAGTGGAATGTTGGCATTGTGAAATTAGTCTTGAAACAGATCTCGTTTATGCAACACGATGTCACGCCACAACGCTTGGCTCACAACGCAGTCACTGTGGATACAGAAAATGAAGACCATTCTCCGACATCAGAAGTGGGATCGCCTCCACACCAAGTTAACCAAGAGGATCGCTTATTCTCTATTCTGGAATCACAACACCGCAATTTAATTGAAGTGATAAAGGCAGTAAGAAGCGGACATCTGTCGCAAGGTGCTTTCAAGACAGTTTTTCCAAAGTTCAACCCCGACAATTCGGGCTCCAGTGCTGCCGCATGGTGTTGTACAGTGGATCTAATCCTAGCAGAAAACTCTTTGGAGGGCAGTGCTCTTCTCGTGGCACTAAGCAAATCGTTAGAGGGCAGTGCATCTAATTGGTTGTCCCAAATATCTTTTGCCGGTATGACATGGAGCCAGTTTAAAGAATTGTTTCTACAGCAGTTGGAGGGCAACGAAACTCCAGCCGCCACAGTTTTCAACGTTCTTAATGGTCGCCCAAAAGATGGAGAGTGTCTATCACTATATGGAAGCCGACTAGTTACATCGCTGGTGTCTAAATGGAAGGAAATGAGTATCGAGCAAGTCGCTGTAAACGTTGTGTTGGCGCACGCGGCTCAGATTGAACCCAAGCTGCAGCGGACAATATTTACAACCGACATCAAGACGCGCAACGAGATGCAAAAAGAATTAAAGGCATTTGCTTTTGGCAAGAAGAAGGACCATTCTGTTCAGGACAATTCTGCGAGCAAGAAAGCGCGATTACAACCCATTGTAAAATGTCACTTTTGCGGAAAACAGGGACACAAAATTGCTGACTGCCGTGCGAGAGGTAAAACACAACAAGAATCTAAACAGCATGCTGCACGTTCGTCCGAAGTGAAGAGTGGCACAATCATTTGCTTCAAATGTGGAAAAGCTGGACATATTAAGTCTGCTTGCCCTGGAGGATCATCATCATCGTTTCAAAATAAAGTGGATGAAAAGCGAGTGAACCTGTGCCACATAAAAGAGCCAATTGGTACCTTGATTCAATCTGGTGAGTCGTATCCATTTTGCTTCGATTCTGGAGCAGAGTGTTCGCTTGTTAAAGAAGCTGTGTCACCCAAACTTTCGGGCAAACGAATCAACAACGTAGTAACTCTTAAGGAATCGTAGGAAATAATACTGTAACCAGCACATTGCAAATTCTATCAAATGTTAAAATAAGCGAATACTCCCTTGAAGTTCTATTTCATGTTGTTTTAAATGATTGCTTAAATTATGATATTATAATCGGCCGTGAAATTCTGTATCATGACTTTAGTGTCACTATATCAATCGATAAGGTCACATTGTTTAAAACCAAATCTGTATGTGCTGTAGCTGTTACTAATAACTGTTTTAAGCTAGAGAATATCGATACTGAGTTGTGCAATGTAGATAAATCTCTTTTATATGATATTTTAAACAAATATTCTAGCTCTTTTATCGATGGAATTCCAAAAAGTAGAGTTACAACAGGTCAATTAGAAATACGTTTAGTAGATTCAAACAAAACTGTTCAAAGACGACCATACCGACTCAGTTCAGATGAAAAGGAAATAGTAAGAAATATGATCAAAGAACTATTAGAATCAAACATTATTCGCCCTAGTTGTTTCCCGTTTGCCAGTCCCATACTCCTTGTTAAAAAGAAAAATGGCACTGATCGACTATGTGTTGACTATCGCGAATTGAATTCGAATACTGTTGCTGACAAATATCCACTCCCACTTATAAGCGATCAAATTTCTAGATTACGCGGAGCAAGGTATTTTTCATGTCTGGATATGGCAAGTGGGTTTCACCAGATCCCCATTCATCCAGACTCGATTGAGCGCACAGCCTTTGTAACACCAGAAGGTCAATACGAGTTTCTGACGATGCCTTTCGGTCTTAAGAATGCACCATCTGTGTTTCAACGTGCCGTGATGAAAGCATTAGGTGAGCTTGCTTACTCTTTTGTCGTTGTCTACATGGATGACATTATGATCATTTCGCAAACAAAAGAAGAAGCGTTTGAAAGGCTGGATTCTCTTTTAACGTCGCCAAATGCTCTTTCCTAAGATCTAGTGTTGAATACCTAGGTTTTGAAATTAGAGAAGGGGAAATTCGTCCAAACCCACGCAAGAAGCAAGCATAGATTGACTTGCCGCCCCCACAGTCCGTTACCCAAGTGCGGCAATTTATTGGCTTGGCGTCGTACTTTCGACAATTCATGCCAAAGTTTTCACAAATAATGAAACCATTGTATAGCCTTACATGTAAAAACAAAGTATTCGAGTGGAAATTAGAGCATGAGGAAGTTCGCCAAAGGGTCATCAAAACATTGACAGACGAGCCTGTGCTTACCATATTCGATCCTCAGCATCCAATAGAACTGCATACTGATGCCAGTATGGACGGTTACGGTGCGATTTTAATGCATAAAATCGATAATAAACCCCACATTGTTGAATATTACAGTAAACGAACTTCGCCTCCAGAATCCCGATATCATTCGTACGAATTGGAAACGCTAGCTGTATTTAATTCAATAAAGCATTTTCGTCATTATTTACAAGACCGACATTTTCTCGTTTACATCGATTGTAATTCACTAAAAGCTTCACGCAATAAAATTGATCTTACGCCTAGAGTCCATAGATGGTGGGCGTACGAGTATATGCAATCCTTTAACTTTGACATACAATATAGACCAGGTAGTAAAATGTCACATGTAGATTTCTTCTCACGTAATCCATTACCTTTAAAAATGTCTTCCCAAGTTCCCATCAAGCGTGTACAATTAGCTGAGATAACGGAAAATTGGCTTCTTGCCGAACAACAACGAGATCCTGAGACTTCTTCGATAATTTCGAAAATTCAAAACGATGAAATAGAGGAAAGTATAGCAAAGTCTTATGAGCTTAGATCAAAAATGCTGTTTCGGAAAATTCAAAGAAGCGGTAAAACTCGCTGTCTTCCAGTTATCCCCAGAGCTTTTAGATGGTCTGTAGTAAACCATGTCCATGAAGCAATTGTACACCTTGGTTGGGAAAAGACCCTAGACAAAATGTATGAGTTTTACTGGTTCGAAAATATGTCTAAATACGTGCGTAAATTTGTCGACAACTGTATTACCTGCAAATTGACTAAGCCACCATCAGGCAAGATACCAGCAGAACTTCACCCAATACCGAAAGTAGACATTCCGTGGCATACGGTACATATTGATATCACCGGCAAGCTGAGTGGCAAAAGCGATCAAAAGGAATATGTTATTGTCCAAATCGATGCATTTACAAAATTCGTCTTTTTATACCATACAGTAAATATTAATTCCGAAAGCTGCATTAATGCCGTAAAGTCATCAATATCCTTGTTCGGCGTACCAACAAGAATCATTGCCGATCAAGGCAGGTGTTTTACGGGGTCAGATTTTAGTAAATTTTGCTCTATGCAAAAAATAGATCTACATTTGATTGCAACAGGTGCTAGTCGCGCAAATGGTCAGGTGGAGCGAGTTATGAGTGTATTGAAACGTATGTTAACTGCTATAGAGAGTAGCGAGCGTTCCTGGCAAGACGCTTTAGGTGAAATACAATTAGCCATAAATTGCACAACAAATCGAACTACGAAATCTAGTCCTTTAGAATTATTAATTGGAAAAGAAGCTAGACCCTTCGGCATGTTACATGTCTGTGAGGATGATAGTAAAGTAGATGTAAGCTTTGTAAGAAAAATGGTCAAAGACAATATAGAAAAGAACGCTGTATGTGATAAAATTAGATTCGATAAAAACAAATCCATATTTGTAAGGTTTAAGATAGGCGATTATGTATTGCTCAAAAACGAAGAAAGACACCAGACAAAATTAGATCCCAAATTTAAGGGCCCATTCCTAGTGGCAGAAGTGCTCGATGGAGATCGATACGTTTTAAAGTCATTGACTAACAAGCGAACTTATAAGTATTCGCACGAGTCGTTGAGATGTATGCCGGCAGAGGGGATTCCCATTGAGTTGGACACATGTGATGACAGTAACGGCGTTGAAAGAGACGTCAATGATTCATTAGAGGATTCTAATGATAGTGACGGCGTTGAAAGAGACGTCAATGATGCGTTTGTGGATTCTAACGTAAAGAAGGCATTGGTACATCCAATGTAGTGAAGGCATTGATGGAATTCAATGTGAGATATCGGGCTCTATACCTGAGGGTCACGCTGTTATGCTATATTACGGGTGCTGTTAGGTGCACGAGTTAATGTGATTACTTATCCAGTACCTAGTGAGTAGCTTGACGGTAGGAGCCTGAATTGGAGAGTGTCTCGATTATCTAGTAACTTCACAAGAGTGTTGTTAACTAATGGGAGATCACTTATGTCCGGATATACTGAGAAGTTAGCATAATACCCTGTACTTCTGTCACTGAGTTGGCCCTTTGAACAATATTTTTCAGTTTGTTTTTTTTTATTTTTAATTTTAAATAACTCTGTTTTAATAAGTTTGGATCAAATTGTCTTTTCAGATTAAGTGAAGCATATTGTTACTTTCCTTCTTTATTTTGTAACACACGAGGACGTGTGATAGTCAGGAGGGCCGTGTCGTGGCGTTTAATTTTAAGAAACACGAATGAAAATGTAAAAGCATGAATAAATGTAACTGTTTGAATTTCGCAAGAACGTGTTGCTTGCCTATTTTTATTTCTTCCATTCCATACCGATCTTTTCTGCATTGCTTTGTGCTTTCCACTATTGTGTGCCTGGCAGAGTTCTCTGTCCAGCGCAGCCTAGGCGTGACAGTGAGTTAGAGAGAGAGAAATATAGTGCTTGCGCCTGGAAGGCGCGTGTCACTGTATGTGTGTGGTATACACGCAAAGTGGAATGTTGGCATTGTGAAATTAGTCTTGAAACAGATCTCGTTTATGCAACACGATGTCACGCCAAAGGAAGCGCTTGGCTCACAACGTAGTCACTGTGGATACAGAAAATGAAGACCATTCTCCGACAAATATATAACTTAAACGGTAAACTTCCAGTAGGCAGTAAGGAATTGGCGATAATTAGTGCCCAGTAGAAAATGTTACGCTTAGTGCCTGCTGGAAATTTTAGCTCGCCCGCCAACATTGACCATTAGCCTGAGGTGCTCCCGCGGCCACTTTGATGTGCTCTATGCCTCGTTCTTGCAAAAACTGACTAAACTCTAATGATGTAAAACACGTGCCTCTATCGGATATAACTCTAGTGGGTCGACTATAAAATTCAATGTATTTACCCAGGACATCTTTAGCTTGCCTAGTACTGGTGCTGTTTACTGGAAATAGCTTCACAAATTTTGTGAACGCATCTACAATAACTAAAAGGTGTTTTCTCTTTGACAAAATACTTGGCAACGGTCCAAGGTGATCTATGTGAATAGTATGAAAAGGAACAGGTGACTTCGGAATGCTGTGTAGAGTTCGATTATGAATTGTTTTTGGCATAGAATGCAAAATACATGGTAGACAGTTTCGAATATACTGTGCAACTTTGCTGCGCATTAATGGAAACCAATACGTTTTCGTTAAATCATTTACACATTTCTCCACTGCTAAATGTCCTAATTTCTCGTGTGACATTCTAATTACTTGTTCTTCCATGCCTTCCGGTACATACATGCCTAATTTATTGTCGCTACTCCTTTTGTATATGACTGCATCTATCATCTCAAAGTCTGTCTCTACTCCGTCCTCTATCATTTGTCTAATTTTAACTATTTCTTTATCTCGCATTTGTTCAGTTTGCAATATCAGGTCAACGTCATCTGGTGTCACACCTACTACTCCAATAGTTTCAATTAATTTACATAACGGTTCCTCTATATATTCAAACGTTTGCGTTCCAGTTGTCCGCACGATACAGTTAGATCCCCCCACCACTTTTTTGAAATCGCTTCTATGCTCTACACTGTGAGTTTCATCTCTATCTCTATGGACATTTTCGTCTTCCTCTCTATGGTCATTTTCATCTTCGTCTCTACTGTCATCATCATCTTCCATCTCTACAGTACACACTATTCTGTTCTCTACGCTGACTTACAATATTCCCAACGGTGTTGCCTACGATTCCGACGGATTTTGTTTTTAACTCTACAGGATAAACTTCCTTATTGCCAACGATTTCTTCAACTTGAGACTGCCTACTGAGTGCATCTACATGTGCCATATTAACACCAGGCCTATGTATTATGGAGTAGTCATAATTCCAACTCTAAGGACCAACGTGCAATTTTTGGACTGCTGGTTTTCTTACTTAACGTCTGTACCAGCGAGTTGCAATCGGTGACTATTTTAAATGGCCTATGCTCTAAATATACTCTAAAGCGACGCAATGCATAGATGATCGCTAAGGTCTCCAACTCGAAACTATGATAACGAGATTCTACCTCTGTCGTCTTGCCTGAATAGAATGAAATAGGATGCATCTTTCCGTCATCTTGTCTTTGCAACAGAACAGCTCCATATCCATGTGAGCTGGCATCAGTGTGTAGCTCAGTCTCTCGTTCTGGATTAAAAATAGCTAGCACTGGAGGATTTGCCAAAGCCGTTTTTAATTTTTGGAATGCTTCCAATTGGTCTTTATTCAAAGGAAAAGGGCCTCCTGCTTTAAGCAACTCAACTAATGGTTTTGCTGTTTTAGCAAATGACATCATGAAACGTCGAAAATACGAGAAAAACCCAAGGCACGAATGTAACGACTTAACATTTTGAGGAATTGGATAATTTCTTATCGATTCTATATGGGAGTCACTTGGTACTATACCCTTTCGAGTGATCTTGTAGCCTAAGAATTCAATGTCTTGTTGTAAGAATGCACATTTCTTCATATTAATCTCAAGGTTATGCTCACTAATACGGTCTAACAATTTCTCTAAAATCTCTAGATGTTCCTCAACGGTTTTTGTTGCCACTAAAATGTCGTCCATATACACTACAATGTTTTTATTTCTAATAAAGTCTCTCAATAAGTCAGAAACAAATCTCTGAAATATGGCGGATCCATTTTTGAGACCAAAAGGCATTCTAAGATATTCGTACTGTCCATGAGGAGTAACAAATGACGTAAATGGTATTGATTTTTCATCTACTCCTATTTGGTGATATCCGCTTTTGAAATCTAAGATTGAAAAACAAAGTTTGTTCTCTAAGTACTCAAGGCAATCCTCAATGAGAGGTAACGGAAAATTGTCTTTAATTATTCTTTTGTTCAGCCCCCGATAATCCACGCACATGCGAATTTCTCCGGATTTCTTTTTTACTAACACTAACGGCGAAGCATAAGGGGATTCACTATGTCGAATAACTTTCTTTTCTAAAAGGTCCTCTACGATTTCTGATACCCTATCTCTTTCATAATACGATAACCGACGAGGATGACAATAAAATGGTGTAGTGTCTGTTACTCTAATGCTCATGTTATATTTCGGGGGTGCTGTAAAATCACATTTCTTATGTAAATAATGAGATTTAATTAATTTCTCACATTTATCTGCAGCATCATTACCAAATTCTCTACTGATGTTAACGGATGATTTTTCTTCAATCTCTACGCTTGCACAAAAATGATTGAAATTATTATCTTCCTTTAAGTCTTCGCTATCATCAGGATTTTGTAACATTTCACATGTTTCGTTCTTATTACTATTGATTTTACTTCGTTGCTAATGGCAGTTATTATTGTATGGTTACTTAAAATACTACTTGATATTTGATTATTGTTATTAAATTGATTACTGGTGAATAAAGCTGCACAAGTTGAATTAAGAGTATTATGATTTATTGAATTTAAAGGTGATCGATACTGAGCATTAATATTCTTCTTATGGACTAATTTGACTTCAATGATCTTTAAAGCATCTCTTCCTAATAGAACAGGCAGAGGTATTATCTTATCATCTACAATGTTTAACGAAATTACATATGTCTTCTTGACAAATTCAATTTGAAACTTCATTTTTCCCCACGTAGGAATGGATTGTCCTCCTAATCCGTGGTACTTACTTATATTTGATTTCAAAATTATACTTTTAGGGATAAGTGATTTATGAACAAAACTTACGGGACTACCTGTATCGAACAAACTATAAATACTTGTGCTTCTTTTTTCACCAAACAATGCTCATAATTTTATCGACTGCACGGCTGCCAACTCGTCTTCATTCGTCTCACCCATACTCTCAGCGTCCTGTACTGCTGCTATTGTTGTTGTGACTCTACGCTTAGGACACTGTGCGTACTGGTGATCTGTACTCCAACATCCAAACACGCTCCATCTGGACGCTTTGGTTGAGTGCATTCCTTCATGACATGTCCAAAGCGACGACAATTATAGCATCTTGTCTCGTTCACGTTCTGGTTATGGCTGGTCACACTATTTGCGATTGGTCTTCCCTTGGTGATCTCGTTGTTGCGACCAAACACCGGTGCTGTTACCTTACGGGTTTTCTCGTAGGTCATCATTTGGTCACGCACCTCACTCAGCGATGTGCAATATAACATGGATGCTGCCAATCCTGTCCGGTCTTGCAATCCTTCCACTATGAACTTGACGACATCTGTGGTAGCTAACTCTGCTTGTGCTGCTATGCCACACATGACAACAAAGTATTGCAGAGCGCTCTCTCCTTTGGTAATTTTGCGAGCTTCCAACTGCTTGCACACATCCCACGACGTAACCTTTTTCTCAAAAACTTGGAGTAATTCACATCGCAAGTCTTTCCAAGTCAACGGAGCAACATGAACAATGTACGTCTTCGCAGATCCAGCTAGCAATTGTTTTGCCAATATCCAACGCTTAGCCTCTGATACATCATATAGGGTCTTAATGTCTTCAAAGTCTCGTACCCACTGAACGATGGAGTAGCTGTCATCGCCGGAAAATGAGCGCACTAATGCATCGATTTTAGTGACTTCAAATCGCTCCTTTGGTCCATTCCGCAACTCTGTTGCTTCCTTCTCGCACTGGGCCGTAGCTATTTGTAATTCCGCTACTTGTTTGCGCAACGTCAATAATTGCATCGTTTTTTGCAATCGTCTCATCTCTTCTTCATCCGAGAATCGCAACGCATTTTCTTGTGGTGAAATAGCTTGGGCCGCCGCGTTCGATTGTGTATGGTTGTCTCTTTCTCTCTCACATGCGTTTGCCTCGTCTGCTGTTGGCGCCAAGTTTCCTAGATTTTGCATGTTCACAAATGCTTCGCTGACCGTCGTTTTTTCATCCGCTCCTAGCAGCTCTTGAATCAACTCGCTCGCGCTGGTTTCCTGATGGCTTGAATCCGACATGGCTTTCAGAGCTGCTCGCAGTTGATAAATTGTGGCGTCCTCACTGAAATTGACGCCGTGGCCACTCAGTATGAAAGCTAACTCTTCTTTTGATTTTCGCAGAATTTCAGTGTATTTCATGGCCAATGTTCAACAGACTTCATTTGCGTGTACCCCACACCTGAATTATAAAGTTCTCAATGGTTGTTACTTTATTTTGTTTAATTATTTTACAGCGCGCGTCTCTTCGGTTTCACAATTTCAACTAAAGAGATCGAGATGTGAGTTTCTTGTATCGATATCTATATTTAGATATCGATACATCGAAACTGTTGGTTATATTATTATCGATACTTAGAATTTAACATTATGAATATTTGCATTTAAATCTACACTACAGAATCAAAATTGTTCAGGTGATTGGACTGTGGCACGGAGAAATGAAATTGACGTGAAAGTCAAGTGAAAGAGATTTCTGTGGCATGCCTGATAATATAGCATTTTTTGTAATAAAACGGAAATAATTAACTTCCGCTGTCCGCGGTTTCAATGTTTCTTCTTGCTTTGGCTAATAGCCTTTCCTCACTGAAACTACATTTCAGCATTTTAGCATTTTCGAAGCAAATGCTACTTTTTTTCTATACATTTCATATGGGATCTAGTGGTGGGAGAATAGTACATTTCTGAGGAATGTAACTACATTTTTTAAAATCAATGCGATATTCATCGGAAATCAATCGATATTTGAAGTTTTTTTTTAATTTGAGAATGTACTATCACTAGATTTCTCAAATTTTGGCGCCAAATTTCAAACTGTAAAAAACTGAACTTTATTTTAAATTAATGAAGAATGTAGTTATGATAAAATGCTGCAGTTAACAGCAAAATAAATCAAATTCGACCCTTATGGCTACATGAGTCAACATCACACATTGGCGATCGCAACAATTATTATTAAGTCGTTACAGTTTCCCATGATAGTTCATTAAAAAAGAATAAATAAAAAAGTAGTGCTTATTGGTAAATATTCTAATATTTATTAGAATCCGTTGTATTGTACAAGACGTATCTGATAAGGGCGCTACGAGTTGTTTTTACCAAAAATTAATTATCAGAATCTAAGAATCCCAGACTCTTGCTCTAGTTGCGCTGATACCATACTATAAGTACGTTGTCTCCAATTTTCGTTATTCCACAGAAGATCCCAACCGCTATTCCAAGAAGAGCTACGGCAACCCCTTGTTCAATGAGAGATCGTGGAAATGGTGTTTTCACTTTGGGTTCCCTTTGCAATGGTTTTTCCGAATGGTTTTCCAATCGGGAAAAGTTAGATGATCTCCTGACCGTCAGATATAATGTCCTAAGCAGCGAAGTTTTCTTAAAATCCTTCCATTTGTTTTCTCGAATTTTTAATTTCAGTTGTCAAACGAATTTGTAAACAAAACACAAATGTTTTGTAAATGCTAAATGCAAATGCTATGCTATGAGGACAGACAGTTGCATACTTATCGATAGCTCCGATATTTTTATAAAATGTACATTAGTGAGGAAAGGCTATAAAAGTCAGATTTAGTGATTTGGCGGGAAAAACCCAGATTTGGCGGGAAAAGGCTAAATTTGGCGGGAAAAAGCTAAGCTTGAGGAAAATTCAAAATTTAGCAAGAAGAGTTAATGTGTGAGTTTTCTAAGAATAACTCATACAACAAAAGAGTTTTTGATTCTAAAGGTTAACTTGCATCCGATTGATTCAATGGCAGCTATATGATATAGTCATCCGACTTTGACCAAATTTGGTAAGAATGTAAAAGACAGCCCCAAACAAATAATTTGTAAGTTTGGTTGAGATATCTTAAGAAACAAAAAAGTTTTTCATACTAAAGGTTATTTTGCATCCGATTGTTCCTATGGCAGCTATATGATATAGTAACCCGACTTTGACCAAATTTGGCCAGAATGTTAAAGACAGCCCCAAACATATTTTCTGTGAATTTGGTTGAAATATCTTAAGAAACAAAAAAGTTTTTCATACTAAAGGTTATTTTGCATCTGATTGTTCCTATGGCAGCTATATGATATAGTAACCCGACTTTGACCAAATTTGGCCAGAATGTTAAAGACAGCCCCAAACATATTTTCTGTGAATTTGGTTGAAATATCTTAAGAAACAAAAAAGTTGTTCATACTTCAGGTTATTTTGCATCCGATTGTTCCTATGGCAACTATATGATATAGTCACCCGACTTTCACCAAATTTAGTCAGAATGTAAAGGACAGTCCCAGACATACAATATGTAAGTTTGGTTGAGATATCTTAAGAAACAAAAAAGTTTTTTTACTAAAGGTCAATTAACATCCGATTGTTCCTAAGGCAGCTATATGATATAGTAATCCGATTTCAACCAAGTTTGGTTAGAATATAACAGACAGTATCAGACGTACTATCTGTGAGTTTTATTGAGATATTCTGATTAACAAAAAAGTTTTTCATACTAAAGGTTATTTTGCATCCGATTGTTCCTATGGCAGCTATATGATATAGTCACCCGACTTTGACCAAATTTGGCCAGAATGTTAAAGACAGCCCCAAACATATTTTTTGTGAGTTTGGTTGAAATATCTTAAGAAACAAAAAAGTTTTTCATACTAAAGGTTATTTTGCATCTGATTGTTCCTATGGCAGCTATATGATATAGTAACCCGACTTTGACAAAATTTGGCCAGAATGTTAAAGACAGCCCCAAACATATTTTCTGTGAATTTGGTTGAAATATCTTAAGAAACAAAAAAGTTGTTCATACTTCAGGTTATTTTGCATCCGATTGTTCCTATGGCAACTATATGATATAGTCACCCGACTTTGACCAAATTTAGTCAGAATGTAAAGGACAGTCCCAGACATACAATATGTAAGTTTGGTTGAGATATCTTAAGAAACAAAAAAGTTTTTCATACTAAAGGTTATTTTGCATCCGATTGTTCCTATGGCAGCTATATGATATAGTCACCCGACTTTGACCAAATTTAGTCAGAATGTAAAGGACAGTCCCAGACAATACAATCTGTAAGTTTGGTTCAGATATCTTAAGAAACAAAAAAGTTTTTCATACTAAGCAATTCTGTGACCTTTGACCTTGATTTTGACCCACTTACAGGTCGAATTTCGCAAAACGCCGTCTTATTGCACGATGAAATTATCTCACCTATGTTGTGTGAAAATTTCAGCTTTCTATCTTTTACCGTTTGGGCTGCACGTTGATTCTCAGTCAGTCAGTCAGTCAGTGAGTCAGTCAGTCAGGACAAAGAGTTTTATATATATAGACTAGGGGGCTCCGCCCCTGCTCGCTTCGCTCGCCAACCCCCGCTCGCTTCGCTCGCAAAATTGAAAAGAAGGTCTTTTGTTGTCCAGCTTAACAAACTTAAACTGCTCGCTTCGCTCGCCAACCCGCAGCTCGCTTCGCTCGCAAAAATTTAATAGAACTTCTTTAGTTGTCCGGTTTAACAAATTAATACAATATAAGGGGGTCCGTCCCCTGCTCGCTTCGCTCGCTAAATTGAAAAGAAGGTCCTTAGTAGTCCGCTTTAACAAATTTATATAATACTAGGGGGCTCCGTTCCCTGCTCGCTTCGCTCGCCAACCCCGCTCGCTTCGCTCGCAAAATTGAAAAGAAGGTCTTTTGTTGTCCAGCTTAACAAACTTAAACTGCTGCTTGCTCGCCAACCCGCGTCGCTTCGCTCGCAAAAATTTAAAAGAACTTCTTTAGTTGTCCGGTTTAACAAATTAATACAATATAAGGGGGTCCGTCCCCTGCTCGCTTCGCTCGCTAAATTGAAAAGAAGGTCCTTAGTAGTCCGCTTTAACAAATTTATATAATATAGCATTTTTTGTAAAAATAAACGGAAATATTCAACTTCCGCTGTCCGCGGTTTTAATGTTTCTTCCTTGCAATTGAACTTTGGCTAAAAGTCAGATTTAGTGATTTGGCGGGAAAAATCCAGATTTGGCGGGAAATAGCTAAATTTGGCGGGAAAAAGCTAAATTTGAGGAAAATTCAAAATTTAGCAAGAAGAGTTAATGTGTGAGTTTTCTAAGAATATCTCATACAACAACAGAGTTTTTGATTCTAAATGGTTAATTTGCATCCGATTGATCCTATGGCAGCTATATGATATAGTCATCCGACTTTGACCAAATTTGGTAAGAATGTAAGAGACAGTCCCAAACATATAATCTGTGAGTTTGATTGAAATATCTTAAGAAACAAAAAAGTTTTTCATACTAAAGGATATTTTGCATCCGATTGTTCCTATGGCAGCTATATGATATAGTCACCCGACTTTGACCAAATTTGGTCAGAATGTAAAGGACAGTCCCAGACATAAAATCTGTAAGTT
Source organism: Drosophila recens (assembly GCA_037043495.1). Taxonomy (NCBI): domain Eukaryota; kingdom Metazoa; phylum Arthropoda; class Insecta; order Diptera; family Drosophilidae; genus Drosophila; species Drosophila recens. Next base: position 1,662 of record JBAMBJ010001374.1, on the reverse strand, counting down.
TGGTTGAGATATCTTAAGAAACAAAAAAGTTTTTATACTAAAGGTCAATTAACATCCGATTGTTCCTATGGCAGCTATATGATATAGCCATCCGATTTCAACCAAATTTAGTCAGAATGTAACAGACTAGGGGGTCCGCCCCCTGCTCGCTTCGCTCGCCAACCCCCGCTCGCTTCGCTCGCACAATTTAAAAAAAAAAAGGTCTTTTGTTGTTTAGCTTAACAAACTTAAGCTGCTCGCTTCGCTCGCCAACCCGCAGCTCGCTTCGCTCGCAAAAATTTAATAGAACTTCTTAAGTTATCCGGTTTAACAAATTAATACAATATAAAATAAAGGTTATATTGCATCCGATTGTTCCAATGGCAGCTATATGATATAGTAACCCGACTTTGACCAAATTTGGCCAGAATGTTAGAGACACCCCCAAACATACAATCTGTGAGTTTGGTTAGGATATCTTAAGAAACAAAACAGTTTTTCATACTAAGCAATTCCGTGACCTTTGACCTTGATTTTGACCCACTTACAGGTCGAATTTCGCAAAACGCCGTCTTATTGCACGATGAAATTATCTCACCTATGTTGTGTGAAAATTTCAGCTTTCTATCTTTTACCGATTAGGCTGCACGTTGATTCTCAGTGAGTCAGTCAGTCAGTCAGTCAGTCAGTCAGTCAGTCAACTTTCTATCTTTTACCGTTTGGGCTGCACGTTGATTCTCAGTGAGTCGGTGAGTCAGTCAGTCAGGACAAAGAGTTTTATATATAAGGTTGTCAAAAAAGTCTTGCGGTATTTCCGCAAGCTTGTCTTTGCAAGCGCGTAGTTCTAGTTGTATTCGTCGCATGGGTTCACGCTAGAGCTTTTTGGAAAGCTCTTTTCACGCGCTAACATGTGTTTGATTTATTGTTGTTTGTTTTTAGTCGTTCGTGAGTTATAGCGTCGCAAACATGGAGCAAAATAAAGAGAAAATATGGCATATTTTACAGTACTACTACGATAAAGGCAAAAATGCATCTCATGCTGCCAGTAAAATTTGTGCAGTTTATGGACCCGATACAGTTTCCATTTCCACCGCACAACGATGGTTTCAACGTTTTCGTTCTGGTGCAGAGGTGATCAAAGATGCCTGTGTGTTTGGTGGGATTGGCAGGGAATCATCCACTATGAGCTGCTCCCCTATGGCCAAACGCTCAATTCGGACCTGTACTGCCAACAACTGGACCGCTTGAATGCAGCACTCATGCAGAAGAGGCCATCTTTGATCAACAGAGGCCGAATTGTCTTCCATCAGGACAACGCCAGGCCACACACACCTTTGGTGACGCGTCAGAAGCTCCGGGAGCTCGGATGGGAGGTTCTTTTGCATCCACCGTATAGTCCGGATCTCGCACCAAGTGATTACCACCTATTTCTGTCCATGGCGAACGAGCTTGGTAGTCGGAAGTTGGCCACAAGAGAGTCCTGTGAAAATTGGCTCTCCGAGTTTTTTGACAATAGGGAAGCGAGCTTCTATAAGAGGGGCATTATGAAGTTGGCATCTCGTTGGGAACTCGTCATCGAACAAAATGGCGCATATTTGACTTAAATCGCATTATTATAACTAATTTTATGAACAATTGAAAATTCAATAAAAATACCGCAAGACTTTTTTGACAACCTTATAT
>JBAMBJ010001372.1:0-22306 GCA_037043495.1 Drosophila recens | reverse complement strand
AGCAATGCAAGTTAGGCATATATGTATGTATGTATGTCGTTACCGGCACAATTGTTTAAGTGTTAATGAAAAAATTAAGTCAACAAATGCACTGTGTGTTGTGTTGGTTATTAGCACAATGGATTTGGATATTGTGTTTGTAGAAATTTATTTCACTATAGGATACCGACAATTGTATGAAAGCATGCACTTGTACGTTTGTGTGTGTGTAAGTGGAGATATTTATGTGTTGAATTTTTTTTCTTTTTTTGTGTTCACTTAAAAAAAGCGGTGAATCAATTTGATTTAAATAAAGGAAATTTATCAAGTAACAATGCCATTTATTAAGGGATGAAAGGGGAACAAGTGCGCTGCTACTCACATATGTATATGTATGTATGTATGTATGTATGTATGTACATATGTACATATGTAAGTGCCTTTGGACAAGTGCACAGTTTGGACATAAATAATGCAGAAATTAACTAATTGTCTCAGTGACACCTTCTGTTGGATTTGGACTATCAGAACGGTGGAGACAATTAGGCTGGTCGAAAGTTAAAGGAGCGTGGAAGCTGCAACGGCAATGAACAATTGAAGATTTATTGCGCAGGTGCGCAGACGGAATCGTGTGGATCTTTGTAATCGCAAATTAATATAGTTGATCTATATTAATTAAAGGAGATTGCCCAGAGAAAAAATTAAGGAAAACTTTTTTTCTCTAATGGCGGACAAAATGGACGATCGAAGGTATGTGTAGATATAAACGATATTGACTTATCTGTTGCTTCCACCGAATCGTAGTGGGGTTTAAATTATATCCGGCTCGAAGGACCAAATGTTCAGTCGGAGGGCAGAAGTTCCAGATTGAAATAAAACGTAATGGTCGATTTAAAATAAACTTCACTTTAATTCACGTCTTCTTTCGTCGTCTCGAAAAATGTAATGACTTAACAAAAAATATGTACATGTAGGTAGGTAACTCGATAAATTCAAGCAGGATTTCGATTATGTTCAACTTATGCTTAACTTAGGATATAATGAATACGGAAACGCTGAAATGGAACATCCGGTTTGGGTCGCACAATGTAGCGACGTAAACACAGATATTGAAATATTTAACTGTTGATATTTTCATGTACATATTGACATGTTTAAATATTAATATTGTTATGAGTATATTTACATATTTATTTATTTATTCATCAAAGTAGATATTGAAATATTAATTTGTTATGTTACCATTTATTTATTCACATATTTAGATATTTATATATAGATTTATATGTTTCAGATATTGAAATATTTACCTATTTATATTATCATATACATATTGACATGTTTAAATATTAATATTGTTATGAGTATATTTACATATTTATTTATTTATTCATCAAAGTAGATATTGAAATATTAATTTATTATGTTACCATTTATTTATTCACATATTTAGATATTTATATATTGATTTATATGTTTCAGATATTGAAATATTTAACTATTTATAATATCATGTACATATTGACATGTTTAAATATTAATATTGTTATGAGTATATTTACATATTTATTTATTTATTCATCAAAGTAGATATTGAAATATTAATTTGTTATGTTACCATTTATTTATTCACATATTTAGATATTTATATATTGATTTATATGTTTCAGATATTGAAATATTTAACTATTAATATTATCATGTACATATTGACATGTTTAAATATTAATATTGTTATGAGTATATTTACATATTTATTTATTTATTCATCAAAGTAGATATTGAAATATTAATTAATTATGTTACTATTTATTTATTCACATATTTAGATATTTATATATTGATTTATGTGTTTCAGATATTGAAATATTTAGCTATTATATTGAAATATTAATTTATTAAGTTAACAATTATTTATTCACATATTTAGATATTTATATATTGATTTATATGTTTCAGATATTGAAATATTTAACTGTTTATATTTTTATGTACATATTGACATGTTTAAATATTAATATTTTTATGAGTATATTTACATATTTATTTATTTATTCATCAAAGTAGATATTGAAATATTAATTTGTTATGTTACCATTTATTTATTCACATATTTAGATATTTATATATTGATTTATATGTTTCAGATATTGAAATATTTAACTATTTATATTATCATGTACATATTGACATGTTTAAATATTAATAGTGTTATGAGTACATTTACATATTTATTTATTTTGTTCAGTCGGAGGGCAGAAGTTCCAGATTGAAATAAAACGTATTGGTCGATTTAAAAAAACTTCACTTTAATTCACGTCTTCTTTGGTCGTCTCGAAAAATGTAATGACTTAACAAAATATGTACATGTAGGTATGTAACTCGATAAAATTCAAGCAGGATTTCGATTATGTTCAACTTATGCTTAACTTAGGATATAATGAATACGGAAACGCTGAAATAGAACATCCAGTTTGAGCCGCACAATGTAGCGACGTAAGCATTCTCCCCCCCTTTGCGCGGAGTGGCAAGAAAACTGAGAGAGGGGGGCGCGTTTTCAAAGGCTGCATGGTCCGGACAGAATCCATCCAAAGATGGTGCTTTGGGCGATTGGAAGGCCACTCTGGCTGGGCATGAAGCCCTCGCGAATAATGCTTGGATAGACATCTGAACCCAGTACCATGGCGACAGTGCACGGCCGATGGAAATGATCGTCTGCGAGCGCTAAGGTCTGAAAGCGTTCACGCACTCCATCCCCCAGCGCACGCAGAGGAGTCCGGAATTGAAGATCCGGTTCCATTTTGAAGACAGCCTCGAAGTTAGGCTCAGCACTTGTGACTGGACTCACGATGGCCGAACATACCCGGTCCTCACCTACGCTGATATGTTGCAGCTTGAGTGTTGACGCGAGAGAGGCGTTGATCTTGCTGACCGCTGCGCATGGATCGATAAGAGCCCTCAGATCGAAGGTCTTCTCTCCATTATGGATGCGCACGATAGCCGTGGGCAGCACGTTCACACTCTTCAACTGGAGCAGTGAAGTCAGCGTAGGCGGGTTTCTGGAGTTGGAGGGAGACCGGGAGTTGGAGGGAGCCCGCGTGTTGGAGGGAGACCGAGTGCGTGGAGTGGCGGGACGATCTGTCTCATGAAAATGCAGCAGAGTGTGATGTGGCTGACAGCAGACGCGACATCTATCGCGACTTCGGCAAGACGGCCCGGAGTGCTGATGCGCTAGGCAGTTCGCACAATACTTGTTGAGGAGCACCGCGCGGAGCCGTTTCTCTGCCGTGAGACGCAGCGGATGCCGTAGCGGATGGATGCCTCGACAGACTCGGCATCGGAAGGACGCAGTTCCTCGAGCTCGTCTGTCCTCCAGCGATTGAGCGTGAGATCTGCGGGGTGCCATTGGGATTGTAAATAAATTGTGTGCTGGAAGTAGAAACGCTGGAATTATTAAACTAAATAAACAATTATTGTCGCTTAGGAGTGTCGGGATTGACGGGTAGGAATAATAGTTTAACTATTGGCCGTTTGACAACCCCGTGGGCAGTCTGGACATCGACCACACGGACCTTGTCGTCAGCTCCGGGATAGACTGCGAGAACGCGCCCAAGACGCCATTCGTTCGAAGGCAGGTTATCTTCCTTGACGATAACTAGGTCGCCAACTTGGAGGTTTCGATCGGGAAATTGCCATTTGTTGCGCTTATGTAGCTCCTTCAAATATTCTTCTCGCCAGCGATGGCAGAATTGCTGATTGATCGCCTTTAGCCGCTGCCATCGGTTTATGATGGACACAGCGGGCTCGTTGATCGCAGGTTCAGCTAGGGAGAAGAGAGGGCCACCAATAAGGAAATGTCCAGGAGTGAGTGCCAAAAGATCCGTGGGATCTTCTGACATCGGAGAGATGGGTCTGGAATTTAGACATGATTCAACTTTACTCAACAAGGTGGCGAATTCTTCGAACGTATATTTCGAGGCGGATGTCGACTTGTTGAAAAAAGTCTTAAAACTTTTCACTCCCGCTTCCCAAAGGCCGCCCATATGTGGAGCGCCTGGAGGATTGAAGTGCCACGACAACCTGTGATGGGCAAATTTGGAAATGATGAGAGTCTTGGTCGCTTCTAGGAACTCGCGTGTCAAGATCTTGGATGCGCCTACGAAGTTTTTACCGTTGTCGGAATGCATACGGTATGGACAGCCGCGCTCTAGGCTCTAAGTGGATAGCCCTGGTGCTAAAGCACACAAAGACACAGACGTAACCCTTGGTGATGAGGCACGCGCGACCTGTGTAATTCTTTATATCGAACGGACCTGCAAAATCAACACCCGTATGATAGAAGGGTTTAGAGAAGGTGGCCCTTTCAGTTGGCAGATTACCCATCATCTGAATTTGGAGTTTCTTTCGGTGTACAATGCACACCCTGCAGGAACGCACGATGGACTTGAGGAGAGTTTTCAGTTTTGGAATCCAATGTTTGGCTCGGATGAGCCTCATCATTAATTGATTTCCTCCATGAAGGGAAATCGCATGGACGAAATGGGCTAAGAGCCGGGTAAAATGGCAATTGTACAGAAGTAGAATAGGATGTCGCTCATCATAACTTAGGGATTCGGACGCTTTCAGACGCCCACAAGACCGGAGTATACCGTTTTGGTCTAGGTACGGATTCAAGTTAAGGATACTGCTCGACCGTGCCACTTGCTTCTTGTCTTGCAAGCAGTCATATTCCTGTTGGAATTCTCTCATTTGAGTGTATCGAAGGAATAAGTCATGGGCATCTGAAAGTTCATGATTGGAAAGCTCAGCTGGAAAGCCGGTACTTAATTTTCGGGAGCGTTTAATAAAACGCAGAACATAAGCTGTGATCCTTAGCGCTTTATTGAATTTGGAGAATCGATCAAAAATACCATCGGAGGGCAGTTGTGCAATATTGCATTTGACAGCGCGTTGCTCAGGGATTGAATCAGGGCTTTCTGCGGTTGAAGCGGGCCACTGGTCTGGTGGACACACCAACCATTCGGGTCCGTGCCACTATTGATGAGCTCGGTTGGGGTCACACCGCGACTAGCCAAATCAGCTGGATTATGTTCGGAGCGAACATGCGACCAGTTGCCTGGTGATCCGGTAGATCGAGTGATCTTCGCCACGCGGTTCGCGACGAAGGTAGTCCATTTGCATGGGACCTTGCTTAACCACGCGAGCACAATTGTGGAGTCTGTCCAATAATATGTTTCGACCTCTTGGTCAAATAGCTGAGGAATTCGGACAGATGCCAGATCAGCGAGAAGAACGGCGCCACATAGCTCTAACCGAGGCAAGGAAACTGTTTTAACTGGAGCAACTCTGGTCTTGGATGTGAGAAGGTGGCTAGAGACCTGACCATTTATATCAATGCGCATGTAAAGCGCTGCCCCATAAGCACGCTGTGAAGCATCGCAAAAGCCGTGGAATTGAACCTTTGCCTTGGGACGGAACTGGATCCACCTTGGAATGCGTATGTCTCCGAGAAGGGGATAGTTTTCGAGAAATTCGAGCCACCGCCGAACCAGTTGATCTGGCAGGTCATCGTCCCAAGCGAGATCATGAAGCCAGATTTCTTGCATAAAAATCTTGGCTTGGACGATTACCGGTGCCAACCAACCTGCGGGATCGAACAATCGGGCGATTTGCGAAAGAACCTCACGCTTGGTAAATGATGTTTTCGACGGTAGCGCAGAAGGGGCGAAAAGGAATTCGTCAGTATTTGCTTGCCATCGGATGCCTAGAGTTTTCGCGATACTGGATTCTTCAATCTCTAAAAAATCAGCTCGGAGAAGATGCTCCTTGGAAATTTGTACTAACAAGCCCTTTTCGTTGGCTGTCCATTTTCTCAAGGGAAAGCCAGCGGATTCGAGCGCTGTTCGAAGTTCACGGATTGCTAGGACAGCTTGCTCTTTCGTGTGCGCTCCTGCAAGAACGTCGTCTACATACATGTTCTGTGAAATGATGTCACTTGCAAGCGGATATTGGGCTTTCACATCATTGGACAATTGCTTAAGGACACGGAGGGCCAGGAATGGCGAACAATTGACACCAAAGGTGACAGTGTTTAATTCGTAATCGCATATGCTGCCTTCAGAATTACGGAATAGGATGCGTTGAAAAGGCGTATGCCTCGGATCGACATTGATTTGACGGTACATTTTCGTAATGTCCGCATTGAACACGAACTGGAAGACCCGCCATTTTAGCAACTGAAGAGTCAAATCGGATTGGAGAATTGGACCTGGATACAAAACGTCGTTCAAACTTAGGCCATTCGTAGATTTGCACGAGGCATTAAAGACAACTCGAACCTTTGTGGTAGTGCTTTCTGGTTTAAGGACGGCATGATGAGGAAGGTAAAAACTCTGCGTACTTTGCGCCGTGGGACACACCTGTCTCATGTGACCCAGGTCTGCGTACTCTTGAATTACAGCATCATACTCTTGTTTTAGGAGTGGGGACTTTAACAATCGATGCTCATTCTTCATAAACTGGGCCAAAGCAATGGATCTGGAATGTCCCAATTGAACATCTTCTGGATCCCTAAATGGCAGAGTCACAATATATCTGCCGCTATCGTCTCTTCTCGTTGTTTTCATAAAATTCTGCTCACAAAGGGTCTCGGATTCTTCGGCCACATCTCCTGGCAGATCCTTCACCTCCCAAAAATTTGTGAGCAGCTCATCAAGTGCAGGATCTGGGCAAACGGATATTTGCGTGGAGAAAGATGAGATCGCAATATTGGAATGAGTCGGAATTGGGCCTGTCAAGATCCAGCCGAAAATTGTTTCTTGGCCTACGAGTGTGCCGCAAATATTGGGGCGGAATCCATCGGCTCCGATGAACACATCTATTTGCGCGCTTTTGTAGAAGGATGGATCTGCGAGTCTTATATCGGGCAGGCCTGATAAGACGCAGTCTTGAATGGAACAGGCTGGCAAATCGCCGGCCAGCTTTGGAAGGACATAGGCGGATACGTCAATTTGCAAACGTGGCCTGTCTGACGGAACAATACGGAAATGGCAAAGCTTGCGTGTTTGGGCTGCAACAGCTTCGTTGAGACCCGACACGTGAGCATTCACCGTTTGATGAGGCATTTTCATCAACTTGACCATTCTTTCAGAAATGAATGTGGCTTCTGACCCGGAATCTATCAGAGCGCGAGCTGGGTAATGTACACCTAAATGCGAAATATTCATTAATGCTGTGCCTAAAAGCACACCTTGCGTGTTTGTCGCAAAGAAGTTCTGTAGATTCGCCGGTGGCTGCGAAGAGGAAGAAGTGGAGTGTATATTCGGTGTGTTGGAAGTAGAGGCAGCCACTGTGGAATCGTGCTTATGGAGTAATGTATGATGACGTCCCTTGCACGTATAGCAATTATGTGCACTCGGGCAATCCCGTAGTTGATGTCCTCTAGCGAAGCAATTAAGACAGAATTTCTTCTGCTTAATATAATCGGATCGTTCATTAACCGTCATCTGGAGGAAACGAGGACATACGCGAGCTGGATGATTCTCTTTGGAGCAGAGATTGCCTCAAATTGGCTAAGTCGATCTGCGAGAGACGTGAAGTCGGACAGTGCCATAGTACTAACGGATTGTTTCTGGACTTGAGATCGAGTACCGATTGGGCTCTGGGCAGGAACTTTGGACGGTGGAATTGGTGAATTGGAAGTACTACGTCTGACGGTGCGGGCAGCAGGAAGTTTAGGTGGTGGAATTGGCGAATTGGAGCTGCTACGCCTCACCGCGCGGGAAGGAGGAACCTTTAATTGCCTTGCGGGGTCACGATCGGATCCTCCTGGCATACCTCGCTACCAGTTGCTCGGCTTAGAAAATATTCGCAAAAGTTGGAAAAATGAAATATATTCGAAGTGGAATCTCAAATTAAATTTTAGTTAAGAGCGCAATAACGGAGGATTAACTAATTACTAGATAGTTAAATGCAGGTTTTCAAGTAACAAATAAATTAAATGTCGAAAATTAAATTATCTTTTGTATTACTGGACGGAACTTACAACAAGATAGTGTTGGCAAAATAATTTTGAATTGTCTTTGCAGGATTTGTATCGAACAAAAGTGGAAAACGATTGTACGATAGTTTCAACAAAATGAAGTGTTCGATATTTTTTTGGCGGAAAAGTTTGGAGGAAATAATAAATATAGTAAATATATTAAATATATATATATATATATATATCGAGTGCGCAGCAATTGTTAGTAGAAGAAAACAACAATTTATTGGAATTTTATTAATTGTGCAGTCGAGTGATCACGGAATGTAGTCGACTCGTTACTGCCACATCACTGTTCGTTTAATGATTTATGTTGGGGTTATTTATTTATTTATTTGCGGCCGTTTATTGAAAATGCATCTCTTGTAATTTAAAATTTTATCTCTTTGCTGGCCACTGTTATTGAAAAATCTAATAGTTTTTAGATTTAATAAACTCGCCTCTGCTCCATTGACCTCGCTGCTGCAGGCTGAGCAGGTAGTCCCTGGACCACTTGCGCCAGAAGAGCAGTTTGAGCTCCGACAACTGTCGCCACCGTTTCAAGAATGCGGGTACGGGCTTGCTGCTGAACTCTTCTTGCGTGGATCCGTGCGGCAGCTCCAGCAAAGGCTGCCCGATGAGCAAGTGCCCTGGAGTGATGACCTCCCCGTCGTTCGGATCGCTGGTGTCCGCCACGAGAGGCCTGGAATTGAGCAACGCCTCGACGTCCACCAGATGCGTGCTCAACTCGTCCGGCGTTAGATTGGCGTTGCCTGCCCCTCGTACCAGCCTGTGTTTGGCAGCCTTTACTGCTGCTTCCCACAGCCCGCCGAAGTGCGGTGCCCTCGGAGGGATAAACCTCCATTGCACCGCTCTCTCCGCTGCGTACTCCGTCAGCCTCGCCTTGCCCTCCAGAAACGCCTCCTGCAGCTCCTTCAGCACGTTGCTCGCTCCCACGAAGTTCGTGGCGTTGTCGCTGAACATCGTCTCCGGCAGTCCTCGTCTTCCAATGAACCTTTTAAAAACATTAAGAAAGGCGTCAGTGGACAAATCGGTCACCAATTCTAAATGAACCGCCTTTGAGGCAAAACAAACAAAAACGGCAACGTACGTTTTAACTGGTGGTCTACCTCTAATCCTGTAGCTGACGTAGAACGGTCCACAGAAATCTACACCACAAACTCGAAAGGGCCGACCTTCTCGAAGGCGGTCTGCTGGCAAATTTCCCATTATTTGCCCCAACAATTTTGGTTTGTATCGAAAGCAGTGTACGCAATTTCGAACAATTTCAGTGCAAGTGCTTCGAGCATTGACCACCCAAACTTGCTGCCTCAACAGTCCAACAAGTACTTTTGCACCAGCATGATAGTGCCTCAGGTGCAAATGCCTAACGAATTGTCTGACGAATTCAGACTTTTTGGGTAATAACAAGGGAAACTTAGCGTCGTACGAAATAGGCCCATGTAGCAAACGCCCTCCTACTCGAATTAATTCAAATTTTACGCCATTTTCCTCACACTCGTGGATGAATGGATTCAATGACTGCAGCATTGGTGCTAGTACTGCCGACCTTTTCAACAATTTCAACTCACTGCTATATGTTGTGCTCTGTACAACTGCGACCAGCTTTAAAAAAGCAATTTGTCTTTCTGATGCAGATACAATATGAGACTCCTGTCTAAGCTGCTTGAAACAAAATCGAAGTACATACGCCATTATGCGGATCAGCTTAGAAAACCTAGACTGTTGATTAATTAATTGCACAATACAATTAGACTCCGATTCAGCCAATCCTAGTGCTAAAACTAGCGCACTTTTCTTATCTTCTGACGCTTTAACTTCTGATGCAATTTCGAACTGGTGAAGCTGAGGCCATCGATCTTCTGATTCCATCAAAAAACTTGGCCCGTTGAACCACAAGGAACTTACAATTTCATTAATATCGGTTCCCCTTGAAACCAAGTCTGCGGGATTAGAGTCTGTAGGAACGTGACGCCACACTACTCCATTGGACAATTCCTGAGCCTCAGCAACTCGATTTGCCACGAAAGTACCCAATGTACACGAGTCACGCTCCAACCAATACAAAGTGACCTGCGAGTCTGACCAAAAATTCACACTCTCTATTGTGAACTTCGTCATGGTACTCGACACTTGTTGCCACAGCTTGGCCAGCAAAAGTGCTGCACAAAGCTCTAGCCGTGGTATTGTTTTCACATTGAGCGGAGCTACCCTAGACTTAGCTGTGAGCAAAGAAACGCCAACATCTTTGTTGCTACATGTTCGGATGTAGATGCAACAACCATAGGCATGACTGGAGGCGTCAGCAAAGCCATGGACTTGGACCTGCTGGTAAAAATTCAAACACACATACCGAGGGATCGAAATTTTGTGCAAGTCTCGCAGGGTAGTGATAAACTTGTTCCATGCAGTGTGAAGACTCATAGGAATAGCTTCATCCCAATCTACCTTCAGCCTCCATAATTCCTGTAACAACATTTTTGCCTTAGTGACAATGGGACATAATAAGCCAAGAGGATCAAACAAACGAGAGGCTATGGACAAAATGTTACGCTTTGTTGGTTTTAAGGAGGCAAAACTATCCACGTCAAGATGATATTTGAAAACATCCTCTTGAGGTGCCCAACGCATTCCAAGCGTTTTAACAGAGCTTTGCTCATCAATTTTTATCGAAATTTCCTCACTGGCGTCACTTTCACCAGACTGATTATGACGATTAGAAGCCCACTTGGCCAGTGGAAATCCTCCTGAGTGCAATATCTCAGTTACTTGGCTGCAGATGGTGTCCAGTTCTGTTAAACTGTCTGCACCTGCCAGCATGTCGTCCACATAGAAGCAATTTTTAATCACTTCCGAGCCAATGGGATGTGATTGTGAGTGAATATTTGCCAATTCAAACAAACAGCGAACAGCCAAAAAGGGTGCTGACGCTGTACCATATGTAACAGTATTCAACCTGTATGCCTGTATATTTTGCGAAGTATTTTCTCTCCACAGCACAAGTTGAAAGTCTCTGTCTTCCTCAGAAACATTTATCTGCCGATACATTTTTGAAATGTCGGCAGTTACGGCATACTTGTTCAACCGAAAGTTGACCAGCGTTGAATACAACTCCCTCTGAATAGTAGGCCCCACCATTAGTGTTTCATTGAGTGAAACTGCTGTTGAAGACTTGCTTGATGCGTCAAAAACAACACGAAGTTTTGTTGAGGTACTCTCAGGTCTCAGAACGCATTGATGAGGAATATAGTAATGCTGTTCGAGAGGAGCAGACTTCAGAATGGACATATGTCCCAAATCCAAATACTCTTTCATGAAGTCATGATACATATTTCTAAGGGTTTCATCCCTCGATAATTTGCGCTCAAGTTGCAAAAAACGCCTTTCAGCAGTTTGAAAGGACAGGCCAAGAACTTTGGGATCGGTCTTAAAGGGAAGATTCACTTGAAAACGACCAGAAGATAGCCGTCTTACAGTTTTCTGAAAATGTAGTTCACAGGCCTGCTGTTCAGCTGTTTGGCAAACAGCCTTCGACTCGATTGGACAGTGGTCCAATTCCCAAAAACGGTTGACTAATGAGTCGAGAGAACAATTAAAAACTTGAGCTACCGAACTCCCACTAAACTGTTGCCGAGGCACTTGCCCAGAACATTTGCCTGCAACAATCCAGCCGAGCAATGTTTTTTGCATTATGGGAAGATCGGAGTGTAACTTTATTTGCCCAACGCACAATAATCCATAAAACATTTCTGCTCCCAACAGCACGTCTACCTTAGCTGGCTTATAAAACTCTGGATCTGCCAACTTGATGTTTTTTGGTATTTTCCAGTTTAATGTGGAAATAGATTGACCAGGCTGAGATGTAGAAATCGACTTGAGTACCCAGCAGTCAGCGGAAAAAGTGTGGGAATTCAAACGAGACTGAAATGATGCGCAAACGTTGTTTTTGCTATCTGTAGTTGCACCTCCAACCATTGCGATAGCGAGGGAAGTAGGCTCCCGCTTGAGCCGTAATCTTTGTGCCATGCTTTCAGACATCAAATTTATTTGTGAGCCACTGTCGAGCAGAACTCGTGCTGGCTGCAATTGTCCGAATCTATCTTTAATGTTCACAATAGCGGTAGCGAGAACGACTTGATCTGCATTAAGCACGTGACCCACATACGCCCCTGAAGTCGAGGCTTGAAGTGCCACTGCCTCACCTTGTACAGGTGCATTATACCTGTGGAGCAAGGAATGGTGAGGCTTCGAACAGACTCGACACTTCGACGCCTTGCAATTTGAAACTATGTGTCCCACGGTCAAACAATTAAGACACAACTTTTGAGTTTTGACATACTCAAACCGTTGCATGACGGAAATGGCACTAAACGACGGACAAGAATATATATTGTGGTCAGCAGACTTGCAATAAGTACATGCAGACGACGACTTATGACCTCCAGTAGCACAAGCAAAAGAAGATTTCTGTTGCGGCTTTCTAACGTCATTACGTGACTTTGTCTTATCACGAGTGGACTCTTCTGCTGACAAATATTGGTACCTTCTATTTAATTGTTTAGCGCAATCTTCCCAGGATGGCAGCTTGTCATAATCAAGCTGCTCCTCAAATTTAGATTTAGTCACATGGTCCACCTTTGCCATAACCATATGAATGATCATTGCATTAGAAATGTCCTAGGCATATATAGCAGACACTGTATCTATCATTGATCTCAAACTCGACGCCGATGGTTTGGTCATGCTTGGTATATCAAACAATTGGGCAACCGTATCAAAAAATATATGGCATTTATTGTCGTATACAGACTTGAGACTGGCGAGAGCCTTAGGGTAATTACAATCTGTTAGCGGATACGGCTTCACTACACCTAACGCTTCATCTGACAAACAAGACACTAAATGATTGAATTTCTCAACATTTGTCAATGAGGCATCATCATCCACTAGACTTTCAAAGAGACACATAAAATTCCTGAACTCCGAATGCTTACCACTGAATTTAGGTAAACGCATTTTCGGCAGCTGCGATCGCTGGCTCAAGTTCATTGAGCAGTCGTGTTGTGCCTGTGGAACAGGTTGCGGCTTAGCTGCATTCATATACAAGGCCTTTGTTATCACACACACATCCTCTAACGGCCCTCTACTTTCATTAGCTGGATTTAAACTGTCCAGCTCAGCCTGTAAATTCATAGCTTTTTCGATATATCCTTCTAATAGCTCTAAGCGACAAGCTAACTCCGTTTTGTCAGATGAAATAGTTTTTAACTTAACTGCTGTTTGCATTCGAGCAATATCAGCACTGACTTTATCGAATTTCTGTAAACACAATGTTAACTTTGCACTATATTTGGATCCTGTTGGCTTTTCGCCTAATTGATTATCTGGATCTACCATAATTAAGCGGAGGAAAAAGCTAATAAAACAAAAATAAAAATAAAAAACTTTTTAAAACGCACAAACTTTTCGACAAACTTTTTAAGCTACCCTCGCACAAACACTGCAAGTAAGTAACGAAAACGACAAGCTTGCCTACTGAACACACATACGCACGTAATGCGTTATGTGTACAAGCAAACGAAAAAGGTCCAAGCGACCGAAAGTAAGCAAGCCAAACGTTTACTGCAGCCACTTGTGGGCAGCAGCGTTAGAATATGCGGGGTGCGGGGGAGAGAGAGCAAGTGAGAGAATTTGGCGCGAGCGCACACACAAGCAAACGAATGTAATTACAGCTGCTCAAGCCAAGCTTGAACTGCAAGCAATACGAAATGAAAGAACAAACGAAATTGGCGCGAGCGCACGCACAAACAAACCAATGTATTGGACCGAATCAAGCAAAGAGCGAAGTTAGGTGAACGAACGCCCAAACGAACAGATGTTGATGCCCAAAACTGTGAACAAGCGTTGTATGTATGTATGTGCAAGTGCAAATATATGTCTGTATGTATTTACATATATTTGTACGTAGCCTTTAAACAAAGAGAAACTGCGACACTTTGCATTTGCACAAACACACAAACAACGAAATATGCAATAGATAGACCACTTTTTTGTTTGTTTATATTAAAGGTAAATGTTGCCGTTTTGTTTATTGTATTTGTAATAAAGTTATGTGCCAAATTATATTATATTGTGTTTTCAATAATTATGATGACATATATATACATATGTAATGCACATAGCCACCTAAATAATCTCGCACATATTCCCCCTATCAAGTAATAAGATATCAATAAGAATAAGAAGCTGGTGAAAATAACAATTCAAGCGCTCCCACGATCGAAATGTTAATGTAAACATCCGCTAGAATTGCTATTCCCACCAAGGGTCAAATCTGCCGACGCGGCACAAATCCAGGCTGTTGCTTAGCACCCAAATATTCGTCTTCTCAATAAGAGCGATCCCTAAGATCTCTCTCTGTTTATATTAGAGCGCAAAGCTCATCTCCAAAAGCTCACAGCCGAGGTTTGCTAAGCGACGTCAAACAACTTTACAATTAGTCTTGAATTATTATCAAACTCCGATGTTCAACTCGCTTTAAGTTTTCTATTTTAATAAAGTTATATTTTTTTAAAATAAACTAAAGTCGGAACTCGTTATTGGCGCAGCCGGTAGGATATGTTAAGTGTTTTTAATCAACGATATTAAAAGACTACTAAGGATCGGAAAATCCAAAGTCAAAAATAAAAGTTGAACTTTAATAAACCAAAATACATATCCGCCAAAGAACATACGTGCGTGTGCAAGTTACAAGAAAAGTGTTAACCATTAAAGGACAACTGAAGTCCTAGGCGAAACAAAACAAGTGCTTGTGCATAAATAAACGTGACAAACTTTGTTAATTGTGCTTTGTGACCGCTAAAGGATAATTGTTATCCCAGGCCACAACAATACAAAGAAAACAAAAAATACTAAAAGAAAAGTAAATCATCAATCAACCAACATCAATCATGGCAACAAGCCCAAGCCCAGCCCCATCAACTCCACCGATGGTTTTGTCAGAGCCTCTCCTGAAGCAAGCTCTTGGACAAATAAAACAAGTGCCGATTTTTGATGGAGAAACTGAAGAACTCACGGCGTTCGTGAGAAGAGTGGACTACATAATGCAGCTGTACCCCACTCAAGATCTGAGACAACACAACGTTCTATTCGGAGCTATTGAGCTACAAACTTCTGGAGCAGCACAGCGGGTCGCACAGCGGTCAGGAGCCACAAACTGGACACATCTGAGGAACGCGCTGATTGACGAATTCAAAACACAGACGCCCTTCGAGGAACTGCTTCGTCGATTATATAATACAAATTATAACGGAAATATCCGTAAGTTTATAGAAGACCTTGAATTTAAATCCTTTGTAATTTCAAACAAATTAATGTTGGAAGGCATTCCCACAAATACACTTTTATACACAAATGCAATGAACAACACAATCAAAGACGTCATAACAAGAAAGTTACCCGACCGAATTTTCATGACTCTGTCTAGGTACGACATAACAACAACAACCAAATTAAAACAAGTAGCTCAGAGAGAGGGACTATACGAAAACAACTTGTCTGACCGTTCAAAAACCAACACTTCAACTACGTCAAACAGTAGTGATGCTCGCAAGAATAGAGGAAACTATCAAAATTTCTATCCTGTGGCAAGCCCACCAAACACAAATAATGCCAATCAAAACTTTCAAACCCCAAACCAAAGCAACTCACAGTTGCACAAGGAATTTCAACAAAATCTAAATCAGGGTAGATTTCAAAACCCAATGAACTACCAACAAAACAGAAATTCAGCCAACACTTCAAATCAGCCTGTCAAAAGACAACGCGAAAGTTCTAGTGGTCAATCCAAAATGGATACTGCCGAAAATTTTCATCACGCAGCCTCGGACCAAGAACAAAACGAAACCCCTTCATTCGATTAATCATGAACAACATTCACCTCAAATGCGTAATCGACACAGGTTCCTCTATAAACCTAATGAAAAAGAACTTTTTAAATTTCCCAATTAAAACCTGTCATTTGGAAGTCCAAACGATAAAAGGAAATATTTGTTTAAACCAATGTATTTCCTTAGCCCCAAGTAAACTTTGTCCACAACACCAAAGATTTTACATACACGAATTTTCAGAAAATTACGATGTATTGTTAGGCAGGGAATATCTCGAAGCTTGCGAAGCAAATATAAATTATAAAGAGGAAACTGTTATTTTAAGCGATTACCCATTTATCATGAGATACAATCATGAAGATATCATAAAGGACAAGACCGCTGTCAATCGTGTTGATCCACCTCATATGGAAGATACCGAATTTGATTGCCTTGATCCGCCATTCACATCTGACCAACCGTTTAATTTCGCAATCGAAAATGAGTTGTTAGAAACTAATCAGTTCAGACTCGAACACCTCAATGAGGAAGAAAAATTTAAATTAACAAAAATCCTTCATGAGTTTAGAGACATACAGTACAAAGAAAGTGAAAATTTGACTTTCACCAGTACTATTAAGCATGTCATTCAAACTAAACACGAAGATGCCATTTACAAGCGACCTTATAAGTATCCTCAAGCTTATGACGAAGAGGTCGAAATCCAAATGAAAGAAATGATAAAACAGGGAATCATAAGAAAATCGAATTCTCCTTATTGCTCACCAATTTGGATTGTACCAAAGAAAAGTGACGCATCAGGAAAACAAAAGTTTAGGATAGTAATTGACTACCGAAACCTTAATGAAATCACAGTTGACGATAAATACCCAATACCAGTCATGGATGATATATTAGACAAACTCGGAAAATGTCAATATTTCACTACCATTGACCTGGCGAAAGGCTTTCATCAGATCCAAATGGATGCTGATTCAATCCCAAAGACTGCTTTTTCGACAAAAAATGGCCATTACGAGTACACTCGCATGCCATTTGGACTCAAAAACGCTCCTGCAACTTTTCAACGTTGCATGAACAACCTTTTAGAAGATTTAATCTATAAGGATTGTTTAGTCTACATGGATGACATAATAGTGTATTCCACTTCATTGGAAGAACACATATTATCATTGAAAAGAGTTTTTAATAAACTCAGGGAAGCCAATTTAAAATTGCAGTTGGACAAATGTGAATTTTTGAGAAAAGAAACTGAGTTCCTCGGTCACATTGTCACAACTGAGGGTATAAAACCAAATCCAATAAAAGTCAACGCAATTATAAATTTCCCAATACCCAGAACAACAAAAGAAATCAAGTCATTTCTAGGACTCTGTGGTTATTACAGAAAATTCATACCAAACTTTGCCCAAATCGTGAAACCAATGACTTTAAAACTCAAGAAAAATGCAACAATTGACATAAATAACAAAGAATATATCTCAGCATTTGAAAAACTAAAAATACTTATTACATCTGATCCGATACTAATTTATCCAAACTTTGAAAAACCTTTTTCGTTAACTACAGATGCAAGCAATATTGCTATAGGTGCCGTGTTATCACAAAACCATAAGCCAATATGCTATGCAAGTCGAACACTAAATGAACACGAAATAAATTATTCAGCAATAGAAAAAGAACTTTTAGCTATTGTTTGGGCCACTAAATACTTCAGGTCCTATCTTTTTGGCAGGAAATTCGAAATCCTCAGTGATCATAAACCCCTAGTTTGGTTAAACAATGTTAAAGAGCCAAACATGAAACTTCAAAGATGGAAGATCAAATTAAATGAATTTGACTATCACATAAAATATGTCCCTGGCAAAGAAAATTATGTTGCCGATGCTTTGTCAAGAATTAAACTTGAAGAAAATTTATTAGGAGAATCTCCCAACAGTACAGCAGCAACTATACACAGTGCACAAGAAGATAATCAAAATTATATCTCGATTACAGAAAGACCAATCAACTATTACAATAGGCAGATCGAATTTATTAAACACAATACAAACGAAGTAAACGTAATAAATTATTTTCATAAAACTAAAATTCAAATTATGTATAAAGAAATGACCAACACTCATGCCAAAGAACTAATCAAAGAATATTTATGTACAAAGAAAAGCGTAATCTATTTTCATTGTGAAACAGATTTCTTAACTTTTCAAACTGCTTTCATAGAAATAATCAGTCCCAATAATTTAACAAAAGTAATGAGATCTACTAAAAAATTAAAAGATATGGAAACATATGCAGAATTCAAAGACTTCGTTATCAAAACCCATAAAGAATTATTACACCCAGGTATACAGAAACTAACCTCATTATTTAAGGAAAAATATTATTACCCAGATTACCAAAACCTTATTCAAAATATTATTAATGAATGCCAAATCTGCAACATTGCAAAAACAGAACATAGAGACACAAAGTTAGCTTTCGAGTTAACGCCAGAAACTTTGAATCCCAGAGAGAAATACGTTATAGATTTTTATATGGTAGATAATAAACAATTCCTATCTTGCATAGACATTTATTCAAAATTCGCATCCTTAATCGAAGTAAATGGTAGAGATTGGTTAGAAGCTAAAAGAGCATTACTCAAAATTTTCAATGAAATGGGAAAACCAAAAGAAATTAAAGCAGATAAAGATTCAGCATTTATGTGCTCAGCACTACAAATATGGCTAAAAGCTGAAGGAGTAGATATAAATATCACAACAAGTAAAAATGGCATATCTGACGTAGAAAGATTTCACAAAACTATTAATGAAAAATTAAGAATAATAAACAGCGAATCAGATCCAGAAAATAAGCTTACTAGATTTGAAATAATACTTTACACATATAATCACAAAACCGTTCATAATACAACAGGTAGAACACCAGCAGACATTTTTATATACGCGGGAACCCCAGAGTATAACACACAACTAAACAAAACAATTCAAATAGATAAATTAAATGAAAAACGTTCAGATTTTCAAATTGATACTAATTATAGAGAATCACCTTTGGTACGCTCAAAATCAACTAATCCATTCAGAAAAACCGGTAATTTGAGACAAGTAGACGAAAAACATTTCGAAGAGACTAACAGAGGGAGAAAAATAATACACTACAAATCTAAATTTAAAAAGAAAAAGAAAATTAACAAGAGCAAATATGATAATTCCAGATCATCGCCTAATGACAACCAAAATCAGGAAACTACAACATAAAATAATTCCTTTTATAATACAATTCTTACTAATGTATTTCATCCAACAAACCAATGGCCAAAGCTTAGAAGTAAACCCAATCCAATCGAAAAACGGTTACCTTATATTTAAAACAGGAACTATTGACTTACCAATAAATTACGAATACCACTATCTAGCTGTTAATCTTACAAAAATCGAAAATACATTCAATAATTTAATGAAACAAGCTAAAGAATTTGAAACATTATCCCAAATTCAATATTTAACAGAAAAATTGGAAAGAGAAATGAATGGCATAAGAATAGCAAAACGCAACAAAAGAGGCCTTATCAATTTTATGGGAACATTTTATAAATACCTTTTTGGCACGTTAGATCAAGAAGATAAAGCAGAACTAGAATCCAAAATAAATAACTTATCAGAAAATAGCGTTCAAGCAAATGAACTAAACCAAATAATCGATGTAATAAATAGAGGAATAGAAGTTACAAATACTTTAACATATATTAACGAAGCAGACAACAAATTAGCAATAATTACATTTAATCTACAAGAATTTACAGAATATATCGAAGACATAGAGCTAGGAATGCAGTTAACAAGATTAGGTATATTTAATCCAAAATTACTAAAACACAGTCCATTATCCCACGTAAACTCTGAAAAAATTTTAAATATTAAGACTTCTACATGGTTAAAAACAACTACAAATGAAATTTTGATAATTTCCCATATTCCACGCGAAATCATTAATACGCCAATTTTTGAAATAGTTCCATACCCAGACGCAAACCGAAACATTTTAACTGAAATTATACACGACAAATATTTTATACAGAATAATAAAGTATATACCGAAAAGACAAAGGATCTAGTAATGAACAAGTGTATAACAGGAATTTTAAACCAAGACACAACTGAATGTAGATATTCAAAAACACATAAATCTTTTGAAACAAAATATGTAGAGCCTAATGTAATGTTAACTTGGAACTTACCTAAGACTATTTTAAATCAAAATTGTATAAACCGAGAAATAACAATAGAAAGTAATAATATTATAAAAGCATTAAATTGTTCAATTCAATTGGAAGAAATATTGATCACAAGTACTATTTTAGATTACACACAAACTATTTATTATTATTATTTAAACCCTATATCAAATGAAACTGCAAATATTGTTCTCGAACCTGAGCCAACACTATACCCTAATATTACCGCCTGAGGACAGGCTAATTTTTAATGGATGGGGAAGTAACATAT
Source organism: Drosophila recens (assembly GCA_037043495.1). NCBI lineage: Eukaryota > Metazoa > Arthropoda > Insecta > Diptera > Drosophilidae > Drosophila > Drosophila recens. The sequence goes on along the minus strand of JBAMBJ010001372.1, from coordinate 1,886 downwards.
GTAATGCACATAGCCACCTAAATAATCTCGCACATATTCCCCCTATCAAGTAATAAGATATCAATAAGAATAAGAAGCTGGTGAAAATAACAATTCAAGCGCTCCCACGATCGAAACAGTTAATGTAAACATCCGCTAGAATTGCTATTCCCACCAAGGGTCAAATCTGCCGACGCGGCACAAATCCAGGCTGTTGCTTAGCACCCAAATATTCGTCTTCTCAATAAGAGCGATCCCTAAGATCTCTCTCTGTTTATATTAGAGCGCAAAGCTCATCTCCAAAAGCTCACAGCCGAGGTTTGCTAAGCGACGTCAAACAACTTTACAATTAGTCTTGAATTATTATCAAACTCCGATGTTCAACTCGCTTTAAGTTTTCTATTTTAATAAAGTTATATTTTTTTTAAAATAAACTAAAGTCGGAACTCGTTATTATATACATATGTTTGGATGCAAGTTGATTTAAATTAATAAATATTGTACATAACTTTATTATTTAATGCAAGAAAATTATATTAAAAAACAAGGGGGTGAGTGCCAAAGGTTGAGCTGTTTTATACGTGTAATGAACGTACGTACATATGTATGTATGTATGTATGTATGTATATCAAACAATTTAGTTTTTTGTCGACTTTAGCGACACCACAAAATGAAACAAGCTCAATTTTTGGCACAGAATACCTGAAGGCTTTCTAGAGAATCCATGGAAATCGATCGGCTCATATTTTCCTCCAATGGAAAATTTCAGGAAAAAATTAAAGCGTCGAAGATGGCGACAATCGAGGGTGCAAAAATGCAGCGGCAAACGTCCAAATGAAGATGTTGAGTTGTTTAATTGTTGAATTAAGACACTCGCGAAGCACAAAGCCAACACCGCGAATCAAACAAGCACGAAAAAACCGATGTCCATGCTCGGGCGCCAATGAAAAATCTAATAGTTTTTAGATTTAATAAACTTTCTGAAAATCCAATAACTACAAAAAAGAGACGCGGCTTTCGTGTAAAATGTAGCGAGTGTATTGTGTTAGCTTTAGTGCACAAACGACGATTAATTATAGCTTAGCCTAAGCAAGAGCGTGGACCACAGTTCGGCCGCACGCAATGTTAATTTGCCGTCGGCAAAGTGCCGATCGGCTAATGAGGTGAATTACAACTAGGAGTACAAACTAAGAGCAACTTCAACTTAAAAATACAACTTCACAATTCTCTCTTAAACTAACTAAGCTACGAACTTCAAATTTGACAAATTAAATATTCTAATCCAACAGTTATTATTGTTTTATTGTATAGATGGTTATAAATGCTTGAATAAGTGTGTGCGTCCACCTGAGTATTAGTAGGAAGAATAAAAATATTGTAGTTATATGTATGTATATTTGGATGTCGCGTTCTTTAATAATGCAATAATGCGAAATGGAAACGTTATCGATGATTGTGGCGGCAGGGTCGATAACGTTGTTTACTTTATGCTTATTTGTCACTTAATTTGGGTTGTGCTAATTCGGATATAAAATCCGAATAAATTATTACAGTGCTTGTGGTTTTTTTTTATTTTGGAAATGTGTTGTGCGTTTTGTGTATGTGATTGTGTATATGTAGCAACGATGACGGGAATGAATACATACATACGCATTTGGGAGGCTAAGTTTTCAGCGATTGTAATGGTACAACGTTGAAATCGGGGGCAAAAGGGCACTCGTTGCCCGTCTGCTCAAGACCGACCATACGTGGTGAAGAACCACACCCTGCACGAGGTGCCTCTGCTGCCTACAAAATATGGCGGCTCTAGAGAGGACAACTCGATAAAACCCGTAATCTCAGGTGTTATTCGAACCGTGCCTATGGGATGAATGGCACTACGTTACTGTGTCTTTGAACGGTGGCC
>JBAMBJ010001370.1:0-59126 GCA_037043495.1 Drosophila recens | reverse complement strand
ATATGGCTCCAGGGATAAAAATTTTACTCCAATGAAGAAGTTGAATGGGAAACTGAAGCCTATTTTGAGGGACTTTCTTCAGACCACTACAAAAAAGGCATCGAAATGTTGAAAGACCCTTGGACAAGGTGCATTAAGCTAGACGGAGACTATATTGAATAAATAAATTGATTAAAAAAAAAAAAATGTTTTTTTCACTGTCAGTCCGGGGACTTTTTGAACGATCTAGTATATAAAAACTTAGACTATTTCTGAAATCAAGAATATTGGTCACAACTTTTTTAATAATATTTTTTTAAACGACCTTTATTTTTATATTTATTTTTATTTTTTAATCAAATTGTATTTAGCTATTTTAGTCCAAGCAGACGTCATTGTGAGGTTTTCTGAAAAAATAAACAGAAAAGTTAATAATCAATTTTACAAAAATTAAATAAAAATTACCGTCTCTTCCGTTTGGCACGATTCGTTTTCAGTAAATTGATACCAAAGGATCTCAAGCCCCTCCGCACAGGCTCTGTGATATTGAGCTTTCGACAGGCACAGTGGCAGCAGTTGAAGTCGCAGTCGGCAACTCCACAGCAGGGCGAGGGTTTGGACAGGTCAGCACATAGTAAACTTAGACATAGTCCATGTCCATCTTCTGCACCATAAAAATCCTTGCACGTCCGACCCTTGGGTATCGTGAATTTTATAGTTTGTCTTTGGCAGCAATCGCCTTCTGCTTTCCACAATTGCGTCGATATTAAAAACAGTTGCAGTAGTACAAATATAAGACTCTTGGAGGACATGCTCTTGGCAACTTGATTCAAATGAGTTTCGCAATGTGACTGACATCTTGACTAAAATCAATGCCTCTTTTGGCGATAGAGTGTGTGGAATCAATTATCTGATTTGCTACCCTTATTAATGCAGATACACTTGAGGTATCCAAGGAAAATGCATTAGTACAATAGCTTGATTAAAAGCAGGCGTGAAAGTGTATAGTCGACTATTACATAACTAAGTTAAGTAACAATTTTATCTAATATTTTTCCAGCAATTATTGACGCATGGTCTTAATCCGCAACAGATCGTTGCTTTCTGAAGACCGCCATTGTAATTGATATATTTAAAAATAAATTTGAAAATTTGAAATGAAAAATAAATGAAAATCAATTTAAAAAAATTATTTAAAATAAATAAGAAAAATAAATAAATAAAAGAGTAAACCCAAAGTATAAAAAAGAAATTAAAATTTAAAATTAAAAAAAAAATAATTAAATGCAGATATCTTTTCTATCTCTTAAAGTGCATGGAGAGGAATAAAGTAAACAATAGAACAACTACGAATAATATTTCGCACATAGCGCCCTCTTATACAATAGAATAAATATTATTACGACTAATTTTAAGAAAAACAGTGCGACCAATAATGTTTATATTAATTTTGTCATATGAAACGTTTGTCAAATTAATACATTTAATGTGGTAGAGGGAGAAAGAAAAATTGGCTTGAGAAAGAACAATTATTATGCAGTGAAATATAAATAAAACAATTGCATTTAAACAAGTAATTGTTAAGCAATGAACTAGATATTTGCTCCAAAGCAGGGAACGCAAATAAAAATTATGAAAAACTGGATAAACTTGTAATTTCAATTTTTTTTGAAATTATAGAATAATAGTTGTTTTTAAATTTGTATTATAAAAATTTTAAATAAAAGTAATTTTTCAATTTTAATAATAAAGAATGGAAAAAAAAATATTATTTTTTATTTATAAAAATTATTTTTCAATTCTTAATTTAAAAAAATTGAAAATTTTTTGAAAAATTTTTATATTCAGTTTTTATAATATAAATTGAAAAATAATTTTTATTTTAAATTTTTATCACAAAAATTTGAATATAATTTTTATTTTCAATTCTTAAAATTAAAATTGAAAATAAGAGTTACAATATATTTTTTAAATAAAAATTTTAATTTAAATATTATTTTATAACTTTTTTATTTAGATCGAAAAATAAGAGTTTTCTTTTTAATTTGTTTGATATAAGTCAACGAATAACTTTTATGTAATATTTTACCTGCTCCAAACCATGTATAAACATATCTCTGTTCAAAATCGATGCAAAATATCCACAGACTTGAATAAATTTACTCACTATCTGGATCATCTAACACACATTGCCATGTAAATGCAGCAGCCATTAGGCTAATGCAATGCCACCATCGCATTTTTCACAACCCCAAGTGTCCCTTTTGTTTGAAAGAGTTTGGAGGATATAGAAGAGAGTAAGGGGGTGGAAGGGGCGAAGGGGTGTCAGTAAAAATTGCGCCTATTAATTTATGACATAATAATTCTCAAAGCGCAAACAAAGCCGCTCATAAAAAGTAAACTCTGGCCAGACAATGCACTTACGGATTGGGATTGCGACTGGAGCAGGAGGGGAACCACATGAGTGGACAACTGGAATGGGGGAGGGGGCGGGGGTGTGCAGAGTGTATGGGTTAGAGCAATTGCAATTGCAAATCAGCGCGACAAAAGTTGAAAGACCAACAACTGGGAAAACAGAGCGCCAAGTGGTTGGTCCCAAAATCTCGTTGTCGTCGTTGTTGTTAATGTTGTTGTTGTTGTTGTTGTTGTTGCTATTCTTGTTATTGTTGTAGTTGTATGGGCCAAGTGTCCATGCAGCTGTCAGAGATTGCCACCGTCGAGTGGCGAATATAAAATATAAAAAGCGACTTTGGGCCAGGCTAAATTATTTAATATCGCATTATCTGGCATCATAATTATCCACACTATGGCACTGCATGACTCACACACACACACACAGCAGCAGCAGCAGTGGGGGTGGTGGAGGTGGAGGTGGAGGAAAGTCCGCAATGTGCAACAAACTATGAAAAATCACTTGCAATTTGGTTTATCAATTTGTGAAAATTATAAAAAATATGCATACGTTGAATATTTTGGCGAAATCATTTGTAACTGCAACTGTCGCCCACGCCTGCTGCCATTTCGATTGCGATTGCGGCGATGTGGCAACGCCGCTCGTTGTAGCGCCGCTACTGAGTGGCATTCGTCGAGTGGCATCGCGTGGGTTGCCGCAACAGGCGCCAAAAGACCAAAAGACCAAAAGACCAAATCTATAATCTGTTTATGCAACTGTTTATTGTACTCTTTCTTTCACACTCTTTTATATTGTAGGGCATGATTAATTTCATACCATTTTTACACTTTTATTGCCCCTACACATTTGTTTATTTGCTGCCTGTGCAATTTTCAAATAATGTAGATCTAAAACTATTTAATAAGTCCACAGTTTGGAATATATGTTGTTACTCATTTAGTGGCTATGAAAAATGTTGGATACTGTTCTCATTTCATTTTCTATCTTCCAATTTTAAAGACATATTATTTTATTTAGCTGTTGCAATTATGATCCAAAATTATTTAGTTCTTTACTTTGTTATCAAAAATATGAATAATAAATAAATTACTTTTTAAATTGTGTAGGGTATTCAAGAGTCATCAAAATATTGATTAATTCGCCAACTTGTTGTTGCTGCTGCTGCCATTCGATACACTTGACGCTGTTCGTTGAAATTAAATATATACCAGGTTTATATAGAAAATGCGTCGTGAGTCAAGTTTAGGATTTCTGGTTACTGTTGCCAATTCTCCTTCTCCTCCCGCTCTCCCTCTCTCTCTCTCTCTTTGTACAGAGGAGAATGGGAAGAAAAGCATTTGTACAGCGACTTCTTGAATTTGTTGTTGTTGTTGTTGTTGTTGGCAACAGCAACAGCAGCAGCAGCACAACAAATATTCGTGATTCCTGATAAGCATCATTTGTTGTTGGCCGCTGTGGTCCGAAAGTCTGTGCAACATTGGGTTAAACAAATGCCGCTAAAATGCGGAAAGCTAATCAAAAACGCGTTGAGACGACGACGACGACGACGACGCCGCCGCTGCCGAGTGGCCCCAAAAAAATCGATGCGAAAAATGTTAAGTTCCAAGAGCCAAGTTCAATTGCCAAACAAATTCGCGTGAATGAGCCAAGAAACGACTGCTGGTATTTTTACCTCGTACTTGGCAGGCAAATTTCGGAAAAACATTAACCGTTTTGTTCGTTTGGTTTTCTTTCGTTTCGTCTCGTTTCGTTTCGCTTTGGTTTTGTTTGTGTTTTTGTTTTCGTTTCTTGTTTGCAATTCTGTCCTGTTTCGTGGTCCGTGTGACTTATGTGCGACATTAGCGCAACGTTCTTTGCTTAATTACGTAAAGGTTTTCCTTCCCCCTCCCCCTTCCATCTCTCAATGTCTCTCTCTCTCGCCCTCAGTTTCTTTTCCGCTTTGCTGTTTGTTGGTTTTGTATGTACGACAAGTTCGTGTCTTAAGTCTTTCGTTTTGCGCCTTGTTTGCAACTCTTGTCGCGTTGCCGTTTTTCCCTGTTATGTTCTCTGCTGCTTGCAACAGGTTGTAACTCGAAATTAAAGAATTTGTTATGTTGATTTGTCTCCCGACTTGTCCCTACATTGGGTGGCAATGCCAAAGGTCCATTGTAAGCACAATTGTTGCTTAGACTCCACAACCTTCAGTACTTGCAAAATCTTGCAAATTCTTAATCTCAAAAGCATTCACTTGAATCCTTTTTGTAAATGAACTGACAAAATTTTAATATTTTTAGTCGCCTTCCGAAAATGAGAAGATTGTTTGTTTGTTTCAAAGGGTTGATATATGAAGCTTAAAAGTTTGAATGAAGACTTGTTCCTGATCAAAAATCTAGAAACTTTTGCTCTAAATTTGTTCGAAAAATTGCTAGTTAAGCGGGAAACTGCTAGAACCCGCTAAAATTAAAGACCCTCATAGTATCCAAGCCATAGAAGCTACAGATATGATCTGTATGTCGTTGGAAAGGTACTTTGAAGGGCTCTTAAGCATACCTTCAAACTTTTTCCACATTTTGGCGGTTTTCGAGAAAACGTCGCTAACGATTTTTTTTATTTTTCAATGTGTTCAATATGTGTTTGAGCTAGTTATTTTATTTTTGGCGTTTTTTGATATATTTTACATAAATTTTTGTTGATTGGTTTGGAAGATATTACCAGTTTTCTAAATACTTATGTGAACTGAAATATTTAAACAGCAACTGAGTGTCGTAGCAGCCATATATAAACAGCAGCAAGTGTCATAGCAGCCAGAGTGTGAGAGTGCTGATAGCTTTTGCTCTGAGCATGTGTGTTTGTAAAGGGGACCAGTGTTGCCAGACAGTTTGTTTTACCTTGAACAAACAATAAACAAAGTTGACAAAGCTATGCTGTCAAAAAATATTTCAAAATATCTGATGACTTATTCAAAAATTTCAGATATCCCATAAAAAATCTCTTTACGAGGTAAAAGTCTAGTGACGAAAACATTTTCATGCCCCAAAATTTCTGATATCCAATTTTGGGCAAATAATATTAAGTTTTACATATAAATTATTTTAAACAAAATTTTTTCGTCACTAGACTTTTAACTCGTAAAGAGGTTTTTTTTGTAGGATTTCACTCACAACAATATCGAAAGATTCATAAAAGTTGAATTAACTTTCATCTCTCTCTTCAGGCTAACTTCAGATAACAAGTGTAAAATCAACTTAAAATTACTTACTTTTTAAATTTTCATTGATTTAAATTTAAAATAAAAAAAACTATATGTATCTATAACTATATAAAAAACTCTTTGTCCTGACTCACTGAGAATCAACGTGCAGCCCAAACGGTAAAAGATAGAAAGTTGAAATTTTCACACAACATAGATGAGATAATTTCATCGTGCAATAAGACGGCGTTTTGCGAAATACTTACCTGCAAGTGGGTCAAAATCAAGGTCAAAGGTCACAGATTTGCTTAGTATGAAAAACTTTTTTGTTTCTTAAGATATCTCAACCAAAACCAACTCACAGATTATATGTTTGTTACTGTGTCTTACATACTGACCAAATTTAGCAAAATTCGGATTACTATATCATATAGCTGCCATAGGAACAATCAAATATAAAATTCCTTTGATTTACATTATATAAAATTAAGAGTAATGGAAGCATTCACTTTACTTATATGAAGTTCAGCTCGACTGTACCAAAAAAATCGAACTGCAACCAAAACATTAAGTGTTTTTTTTATCAGCTACACATGATCACAAGGTCGTAGCCTGTGAATCAATTAAGGGGTAGATGTACCTACTCCATGGATTATTTAATCTTGGGTACAAAACTATAAAATGTACAACTTTTATTATTCTCTAATAATTAGATTAGTTTTTATAATAAGCTTAAGAACAAATTCGCTTAAGCTCAAAAAATATTAAAATCAATTTGAATACTTGAATACTTCATTTTTCCCTAGCTATTTCTCTCAATTTTCTAAGCTACCCAATGCCCCCTTAAAATGCATGTCTACGCCTATGAGTATATAAAGTACCCCAATGTTCGTGCCAATATATTTATAAATATACATCACTGCGGACGGCAGTCCGCGCTAGTGACGAAAGCAGCACGAAGGGTGCGAAGGCGACTAGCATATATACACAGGAAGAATGGAAGATTTGCTATGACTGTCCGATCAGGTCGAGTTATATACCGATCGAAAGGTATCAACCTAACTTACAAATGTGCATACTAAGACTTTTGAAAACTCACCTGGTTCGTGAGATAAACAGGTGTAAGTGGGAGGGAAAAATTTAAATGATTGGAGCTAATGGGGCCGTTGGAGCCTTTTTGAATTTTCGTTGAATTTTTACAATTCTCATCAAAAATACGCGTCGAATGACACCTCGATCATCAAAATCGGACCACTGGTTCAAAAACTAATTAATTTTGAAATTTTTAGGGGCCTTCCGAAAATGAGATGAAAAGTCAGTCTGTTTGTTTGTTTGTTTGTTTGTCTGTTTGTTAGTATCAAAGCGTTGATTTAGCTTAAAAGTTTGAATGAGGACTTGTTCCCGATCAAAAATCTAGAAACGTTTGTTCTACGACTTTTTCGAAAAAAGCTAGTTTAGCGGGAAATCGCTAAAAACCGCTAAAATTAAAACCCTTATAGCAGTCAAACGATAAAAGCTACAGATGCGATCTATATATCGTTGCAAAGGTATTTTGAAGGGCTCTTAGGCATACCTTCAAAGTTTTTCTTTTAAGTAAAAAGGTAAACGGCTACAGGTGAAACAAGGTATTTTTTTACACATTTTGGCGATTTAAGAAAAATCTACACATGAGATCACTTTAAAATATAATATATGTTATAGCCAATTTGATTCCGCGTTTTTTGACATATAACACGTATCTGTCAAAATTCGTTTGGACAAGATATTACCTATTAACTGAATATACCTTTTACCTTTACAATACTGCATGTACATATCCAGTATGTACACTGCTTGCAGCGTAATGCGGAAATAAACTGCTTGCAAGTGGTGAATTCTTTTTGCGGCAGATAAATCATTTTATAATCAAAAATATAAAATCGTTTGTTCTACGACTTTTTCGAAAAATCGCTAGTTTAGCGGGAAATCGCTAAAAACCGCTAAAATTTAAGCCCCCATAGCATCCAAATGATAGAAGCTACAGATGCGATCTATATGTCGTTGAAAAGGTAATTCGAAGAGCTCTTAGACATACCTTAAAAGTTTTTTTTTAATTATAAGGGTAAACAGTTACAGGTTAAATAAGGTATTTTTTCCCACAATTTGACAATTTAAGAAAAATCTACACAACAAATCACATCAAATATTGCAATTTTAAAATTTCTGATGTCTTATTCAAAAATTTCTGATATCCCATAAAAAAACCTCTTTACGAGGTAAAAGTCTAGTGACGAAAACATTTTCATGCCCCAAAATTTCTGATATCCAATTTTGTGACGAATAATATTAAGTTTTACACATAAATTATTTTAAACAAAATTTTTGCATTCGGAACTGCGCAAAACAGTGAGTTTTACTTAGTATTAGAATTGAAACATTTTAGCGCAATGTGCCGGGTGCCAAAATTTTGTTTAAAATAATTTATGTGTAAAACTTAATATTATTCGTCACAAAATTGGATATCAGAAATTTTGGGGCATGAAAATGTTTTCGTCACTAGACTTTTACCTCGTAAAGATTTATAATCACAAGCTAACATTGTGTTTTCAATTTCGTGAACCTACCACTGGGAATAGGCATATAATCGCACACAAATATAACGAAAGTAATGAGGTCTCGGATATACCTTATTCTTACAGCAACTATTGATGCTATAAATTATCTGAAAATTTGAAAATACTAGATCGTTCAAAAAGTCCCCGGACTGACACATAGGCCACTCCACTAAAATTTTGAAATAAATTTTTTTAGACTGACTAGTTCATTTCTAGGCTCCAGTGAAAATTTGAGCGCAATCGGAAGCTTCGCTATCGAGTTAGAAATATTATTGTTGTGCAACTTTTTGAGTTTTTTGAAAAATGGAAAAAGCTGAATTTCGTGTTTTGATTAAACACTGTTTTTTGATGGGAAAAAATACCGTAGAAGCAAAGACATGGCTTGATTAGCATTACGGGGTCTCTGCTCCAGGTAAATCAACTATTTGCGATTGATATTCCAACTTTAAACGCGGTTGTACGAGCACCGAAGACTCGAAGCGTTCGGGAAGGCCAAAAGAGGTGATTATCCCAGAGATCATCAGACAAGTCCGTCAAATCGTATTGACTGATCGAAGAGTCAAAGTGCGTGAGATTGCTGAGACTGTGGGCATATCGACTGGGTCATCGGTTTCGATTTTGCATGACCATTTGCATATGAAAAAGCTCAATGTAAAATGGGTGCCGCATTTCCTATATATTGATCAAAGGGAAAAACGAGTGGCCGATTCCAAGTCCTTTTTGGACATGTTTAACCGAAATCCAAGCGAATTATTTCGTCTATATATCACCATGGATGAGACTTGGATCCATCACTACATTCCGGAGTCCAATCGGTCATCAGCTGAGTGGCGAGAGGCCGGTGAAAGCCGTTCGAAGCGTGTGAAGGCAAGTCGATGGGCTGGTAAGGTTTTTGCCAGTGTATCTTGGGATGGACATGGAATAATACACATCGACTATCTTAAAAAGGGTGAAAAATGCAACAAAGGATATAACTCTGCATTGCTTGATCATGTGAATGACGAAATTAAGAAGAAACGCCCGCATTTGGCAAAGAAAAAAATCCTTTTTCGTCAAGACAATGCACCATCTCACAAAGCCGCTTTTACGATGGAAAAAATCAAAGAATTAAGTTGGGAATTGCTTCCTCATCCTCCATATTCCCCAGATCTTGCCCTTAGTGACTACTATCTGTTTTCAAACTTGAAAATATGGCTCCAGGGATAAAAATTTTACTCCAATGAAGAAGTTGAATGGGAAACTGAAGCCTATTTTGAGGGACTTTCTTCAGACCACTACAAAAAAGGCATCGAAATGTTGAAAGACCGTTGGACAAGGTGCATTAAGCTAGACGGAGACTATATTGAATAAATAAATTGACTAAAAAAAAAAAAATGTTTTTTTCACTGTCAGTCCGGGGACTTTTTGAACGATCTAGTACATTATTGAGTCATGTGTTGCAGATATTTACCAGGAAATAGAATATATACCCTGTTGCCTAGTCAACCTTTGTTGATAAGGGAAATAATTTCCAAGCACTGAGAAGTGAGTTGATCCAAACGTTTCACAGTTTTAATTTGAATTGCCAACCTCCAAGACCGAATTATTGTTCAAATATTTTAAATGTGCAAAAATATACTTTTTCAAATTGTGTGCTTATACTCGTGTTTGGCAATAGCACATGATTGTAATCCTGCAAAAATGAAAGATTTTGAAATTATATTAAATGACAATACTTTGAGGTTTTCTTGTCAAAATCCCGGACATTATACGTTTGAAAATGAAGCGATGACTATGCTGAATTGCCTAAGAGAATGTGAACAAATTAATCTTAACGATCGACAAAATAAATGCAACATGACCAGCGTACACTGTGAAAGCCGCATTTTCCAAAATTGCACTAATAATGAAGTAAACAAAATCAAAATTGTGAATTTCCCTAAAAATTATACAAAAAGTGAATATCTGAATTTGCTATCTTCGAATTTTCCTAACACAGAACACATTTCGTGGACACAGTGCTTTGATTGTGGGCCTTTTTATCAAATTTTACAAGGGTTTAAATATCTCAAAACACTTCAGTTGTCATTAAGTGAAGAAATATTCAAATGCCCGGATTTCAATCTTACAAATCTAACTCAGATTGAAGAGCTGCGGATTGATTTAATTGATTATATCAATAGGAGCCCTATATACTTAGATGAAACACTTCTACGAGGCATGGACAATTTGAAGACTTTTGAAATCTTTCTGGATCTAAAAAGTGCTGTAGAAATTCCGCAAAAATTATTTCAAGGCCTTACGAAGATTACCACACTAAGATTTATTGGCTCCCCCATCAAATTACTCACCCAGAAACATTTTGAAGATTTAGTCAATTTGAGAATTTTTGAGATGTATGTATTAGTCACTTATGAGACTGACTGGCTAAGGTATGCGTATAAAAAGAAATTAAGAAATTCAAAAATACATATTTTTAATTTAAATCAATCTATTTCAGTTCCACAATAATACAAAATAAATTAACGATTTTGGATTTAAAAGAATTTTTAGAAGTTCCAAAAACCAACATGACAGCTTTTATTTGTCGAGATTCAAATTCTCCTTGCCAATTTAATGTTGATATTCATAAAAAACCATGTCCCGAAGGTTGCACATGCGATTTCCACCGATCACTTGATAAATTTTTAATTCATTGCGAAAACGGTATGACGAAGATTCCAGAGCTGCCTATACCAATAATAGGAGAAACACACCTTAACTTCACCCACAACAATTTGACGCAGTTGCCAAACACAACTTTATATGGTTATTCCAATATACGAGGACTTATTTTGGCCAATAACAAGCTGACAAGTATAACAGTTGAGCAATTGCCACACAATTTAACCATTTTGGACTTACGCAACAACAGACTTCACTTTCTGGATTACAAAGTATTTGAATTTCTCACAAGCCAAGCTGGAAAAGTACAAATTTTGCTATCGGGAAATCCATGGATATGTAATTGCGATGCCATGAATATTTTGGAGTTTGTCAGCGATTTTTCGAATGTTATCAATGATCGTGATAATTTGAAATGCCATAAAAACCAATATTTATCACCCATGCAAGTGTTTAAAGCAGAGACCTGTACATCTTACTTAATGTATTATATTTTCGGATCTCTTCTTGTATTGGCTTTTGTGATTATTGTACTTTTGTTTAAAAAAAAGTCAATTTTAATGGGGCTATATGAACGAAATATTTGCCTTAAATGGACGTCCCGACCGGAACCCATAGTTGACACTGACCTAAAAGTGGACGCATTTCTGGCATTTTCTCATGTTGACCTGGAACTGATAATGGAGTACATACAGAAGCTGGAAAAGGGACCCCGCGGATATCAACTCTGCTTCTATCAGCGGGACTGGGTGATAGGCGACGCCATTTCGGACTGCATATTGAGATCAATTCAAGAGTCCAAGCGGATCATCATCTTGATGACTAACAACTTCGTCAACTCATCCTGGGGTCGCTTCGAATTCCGCTCGGCCATTAAGGCCACTTCAATGGACAAGAACAAGCGACTGATTGTCATACTATATCCAGATGTGGATATTGATAAGCTCGACTCCGAGCTGAAGCGCTACATGGTGTACAACACGTATCTCAGGCGAGACGATCCCCAATTCTGGAGGAAACTGATGTTTGCGATGCCCCATAAACGAGTAGAGTGCGAAGAACCTGAACTCAGTGAATGTCCAGCAATAGAAGAAAGCCAACTTTGAGGATCTATGAGTATGGTAAATATAAATAATAACTTTCATAAAAAAAGATTGCTAAGTAAACGAATTTATATTATTTTCAGATATAACACTTGAAAATTCCAAATAATTACAACATTATTAAAATCAAGGCTACAACAGAAAAGGAAAGAAACAAACAACAATGGTCATCTATCTAAATTCTTGTTTTTTATCAAATCTCATTTGTCTCCATTTCAAACAATAATATTTAAGTTTCAAGTTACATCACATGCTTACATAGTATTAATTTAAATTTTTAAACCCATAGCTTCTAATTGCTTGAGCTTACAAAAAGTACAAAAATAAATTATTAAATCAGACATGTCAATATTAATATTTCAAGGAATACAATTACCATTTATTTTTAGTACGGATTAACAATATTACCCGAAAAATTAAAAACAAAGTATTTAGTTGTTTGTTCTCACCAAGATCCCCATATGGCTTAAAATATGCTAATTTGGTAAGATAAATATCTGACTGTTACCTAATGTAAACGGTAAACAGATGTTTTAAGAAATAGAGTCTGATTGTGCATTTTTCATATTCATTGATTTAAAATTGAAAATTACAAAAACTATATTTGCAAATAAAATTTCTTTAATTTACTTCATTTAAAATTTGAGCAATGGGAACCTTAAATATTCTATGATTGAAAAAAAAAAATTCAATTTTAATTATTATTTTAAAACATTTTTTACTTATATGCAGCTCAGCTCGAGTGTACCAAATAAATAAAACTGCAACCAATACATTAAGTGTTTTATTTTATCAGCTACACATGATCACAAGGGCGTAGCCTGTGAATCAGTTGAGGGGTTGAAGTCAATATTCCATAGATCACTACTTAATCTTGGGTTCAAAAAATGTACATATATAAAATGTACAACTTTTATTATTCTCTTCTAAGGAGATAAATTTTTATAATAAGCTTAAGGAAGCCTTCGCATAAGATCAAAAATCCAAGCACCGCTCACATAATATTAAAATCAATTTGAATACTTGAATACTTCATTATTCTCTTGCTATTTCTCTAAATTTGCTAAGCTATCCACTGCCCCCCTTAAAATTCCTACGTCTATGAGTCAATGTATTTATAAATTTACATGTATATGTACAAAAATATACAACTAACATTGTGTTCTTAAATTCTTGAACCTATCCCACTGGGAATGGGCATATGGTCGCACAGTATCATATTATTAAAATTTTGGGAGCATACTCTATCCAGGGTATATAAGCATTTATAAAATCATCTTAAGATTGCACAAAAATATAGCGAAAGTTATGATGTCTTGCGTTTATCATCTTCATACAGCAACTATTGATGTTATAAATTATCTAAAGAAACAAATTTTGCAAATACTTTATAAGTCATGTGTTGCAGATATTTTCTAGGGTATAGCCTATATACCCTATTGCCTAGTCAAGCTTTGTTGATAAGAGAAATTATTTCCAACCACTGAGAAGTGAGTTGATCCAAACGTTTCACAGTTTCAATTTGATTCGCCAACCTCGAAGACCGAATTATTGTTCAAATATTTTAAATGTGCAAAAATATACTTTTTCAAATTGTGTGCCTATACTTGTATTTGGCAATAGCACGTGCTTGTGATCTCACAATAATGAACGATTTTCAAATAATATTAAATGACAACACTTTGCTATTTTTTTGTGAAAATCCCGGATCTTATACGTTTGAAAATAAAGCGACGAATATAATGAATTGTCTTAGAGAATGTGAACAAATTAATCTAAACAGTCGACAAAATAAATGCAACATGACCGTACACTGTGAAAGCCGCATTTTCCAAAATTGCACTAATAATGACGTAGACAAGATCGAAATTGAGCAATTTCCCGAAAGTTATACAGAAAATGAATATCTCAATTTGCTATCTTCGAATTTTCCTAGCACAAAACACATTTCGTGGACACAGTGCTTTGATTGTGGGCCTTTTGATAAAATTTTACAAGGGTTTAAATATCTCAAAACACTTCAGCTGTCATTAAGTGAAAAAATAATTTATTGCCCCGATTTCTATTTGACAAATCTAACTCAGATTGAAGAGCTGCGGATTGATTTAATTGATTATTTCAATACTAGCCCTATATACTTAGATGAAACACTTCTACGAGGCATGGACAATTTGAGGACTTTTGAAATCTTTTTTAAACTAAAAAGTGTTGTTGAAATTCCGCAAAAATTATTTCAAGGCCTTACGAAGATAACCACACTAAGATTTATTAACTGCCCCATCAAATTACTCACCCAGAAACATTTTGAAGGCTTAGTCAATTTAAGAATTTTAAAGTTGTATGGATTAGTGAATTATCAAACTGACTGGCTAAGGTATGCTTATAAATAGAAGTTAAGCAATTATAAAATACATATTGTTAATTCAAATCAATCTATTTCAGTTCCACAATAATACAAAATAAATTAACGATTTTAGAACTATATGGAAATGAACAAATTCCAAAAACGAATATGACAGCTTTTTTTTGTCGAAATTCAAATTCTCCTTGCGAATTTAATGTTGATATTCATAAAAAACCATGTCCCGAAGGTTGCACATGCGATTTCCACCGATCACTTGATAAATTTGTAATTCATTGCAAAAATGGTATGAAGAAGATTCCAGAGCTGCCTATTCCAATAATAGGAGAAACACACCTTGACTTCACCCACAACAACTTAACGCAGTTGCCAAACACATCTTTAAATGGTTATTCAAATATACGAGGACTTCATCTGGCCAATAACAAGCTGACAAGAATATCTGTTGAGCAATTGCCACCCAATTTAACTTTTTTGGACTTACGCAACAACAGTCTTCATTTCCTTGATTACAAAGTATTTGAATTTCTCACAAGACAAGCTGGAGAAATAAAAATATGGCTATCGGGAAATCCATGGAAATGTAATTGCGATGCCATCGATTTGTTGGAATTCGTCTCCGATTTTTCAAATGATATCGATGATCGCAATGATTTGAAATGCCATAAAAAAAAATTTATGTCTTCGATGATTGCGTTGAATGCAGATGTTTGTAAATCGAACTTACTATATTATATTCTCGGATCTTTTCTTGTATTGGCTTTTGTGATTATCGTACTTTTGTATAAAAAATCCTCAATTTTAATGTGGCTGTACGAACGGAATCTTTGCCTCAAATGGACGTCCCGACCGGAACCCATAGTTGACACTGACCTAAAAGTGGACGCATTTCTGGCATTTTCTCATGTTGACCTGGAACTGATAATGGAGTACATACAGAAGCTGGAAAAGGGACCCCGCGGATATCAACTCTGCTTCTATCAGCGGGACTGGGTGATAGGCGACGCCATTTCGGACTGCATATTGAGATCAATTCAAGAGTCCAAGCGGATCATCATCTTGATGACTAACAACTTCGTCAACTCATCCTGGGGTCGCTTCGAATTCCGCTCGGCCATTAAGGCCACTTCAATGGACAAGGACAAGCGACTGATTGTTATCCTATATCCAGATGTGGATATTGATAAGCTAGACTCCGAGCTGAAGCGCTACATGGTGTACAACACGTATCTCAGGCGAGACGATCCCCAATTCTGGAGGAAACTGATGTTTGCGATGCCCCATAAACAAGTCGACTGCGAAGAACCTGAGCTCAGTGAATGTCCAGAAATAGAAGAAAGCCAACTTTGAGGATCTATGAGTATGGTAAATATAAATATTTACTTTAATAATGAAAGATTGCTAAGTAAACGAATTTATATTATTTTCAGATATAACACTTGGAAACTCCTAAACATTACAACTTTATTAGTTTCAAGGCAACAGAAGAGAAGGAAAGAAAAAAACAATAATGGTCATCTATATAAATTCTTGTTTATTGTCAAATCTCATTTGCCATATTTAAGTTCGAATTTTTAATTTTAATAATTAAATAACCACCGACTTTGAGATATCAATTACATACCCATTACATACTTACATTATATTAATTTAAAATGGTAACATCCATAACTGTCATTATATTTTCCCTATCTTGTTGTGAATATGTACTTATAAAAATAACTCTTTACGTGGTAAAAATCTAGGGACGAATCCATTTTCATGCCCCAAAATTTCTGTATCCAATTTTGTGCCGAATAATATTAAGTTTTACATATAAATTAAAAAATAAATATATTTTTAGTAAGATTAAAAAATCATAACAAATTTAATTTTGAGTGTAAATTAAATTGTCATGAAATTCTATATTTTGTAAAATATTTAAGTAATTATTTCTAATATGTACAACTCAATATAATGTTACGCTTAACTTCTTTAAATAATTCAAAAATATTAGCTAATTGTCTGTTCAAGCGCTTTATTAATCATACGCCATGTGAGACCCAAAGCAATGCAAGGTGCTTGCAAAATTGTTTTCCATTTATTAGATAAGGAAGAAAAATAATAACTTATTCTCACGCTCCATTAAAACATCATTAATCTCTGCCCAAATTGAAGGCACATGTATGCGAAAGAGAATAAGTAGAAGAAGCCTCTGTCGGCGGCATTACAAGAAAGTCGCCGATCGCATTTTGAACTAATTTTAATACTTATAGTATACGGAACACAAGGCGGACACTTCAAACGAAGCAAGTGAAACAAGTACACACACTTGTTGTGGCGCTGCCTGTAAAGTTGTTGAACTCTGTCGGGCAGAGAGAAATTGAATTGGGAATGGGAATGTAAATGGAAATTGAAATAGTTGTTAGAGATATTGACAAATTATTGACAGACAACAGGCCCACTGCTGTTCGAAACTAATTAAAATCTGTTTAAATGTTACAACAAAAGACGAAAAAAGGCAACAGATGGACAACGAACAAAAAATAACACAGGTCGATGAATTAACATAAAATTTGATTTATTTTCATTTGTTGTACTGCGATTGGCAATATTTCATGTAAGTCTGGTAGCTGGTTGATCATTTGTTGTTGTTGTTTTTGATGTTGTTGTTGTTGCTGCCACTTACAATATAATCTAAATGAGGCATATGGAGCTGGGCTGCCCATTATTCATAAGCAGGAGAAGGCACAGCCGTGAAATGATCAGAAATGAGCGAACGCTATGACTTAATAGGCCCTGGCTCTAGCTTGTTGTTGTTGTTGTTGCTGTTGTTGCTGTTGGTGTTGTTGGTGTTGTTGGTGTTGCTGTTGTATTGGCCACCCAGTCCGAGTTGGCTTGGACTCGACTGTGAAGTCAATAAAGGCGCCGTTGGTGGTCAACTCAAAATGTTGCCAACTGCGGACTGTGCGCCAACTCAACAAGAGACTTGGACGTTTCTTTTGGCGTTGGAACTGCCTCTGCCGCTGCCTCTGCCGCTGCCTCTGCTGCTGTCGCTGCCTCTGCCGCTGCTGATGCTGCTGACTGCGAGCTGCGCTTGGCAAGACATGATCATTAAGGTGGCATATAACATGGCACTAAAGACACACAGACACTTGCCGCTGTTGAAACTGTCCAAAGTACCTGTTTCGCATGGGCAACGCAAACGGAGTGCTGATGTAAGGTACAGTAAAGACTGCCTACAATGAGCGATCCAGAAAATCGTACTTTAATGATTAGCATTTATTTTGTAAATGCTTAACAACCAATAATAACACAAAAAGAAATTATCAAAAAATTGTACGGCGATTTTGTAAAATCTAAAATTTATTATATTAACTAAAAACCATTTCAAAGATGCAAAAAATTTAATAATATTCATTTGAGTTGAATTTTTTATTTTATAAAATAGCGGTGTGCACGCAGTGGCTCTGGGAGCAACGACTGCTGCTAACTATTTTTCTGACTCGCTGTTGATATTGTTGTACTTGATATTGTTGTGCTACCGAATTCAGATTTCGTGCCCACCACTGGTATAAAATATCACACACACTATATTAACATTGATATAAAATACCTAAAGCTAACTTGCAGATTGGCAATAAAAATGGAACCTTAACGGTAAGAGCTAGAAGGCTGCAATTTTTAACACAAAAAAAAACTTTTTTTATTTCAAAGATTTTTGTTTTATTTTTTAAAAAGCTTAAGTGTTATTATGCAATCGAATTTGTTTCCCAAAAATGTCTGACATCCATTTAATTGTTTTCCCTTAAAAATAACAGAACACACTGATTATATTTTAGTTTGCGCTTAGTCAATACACACTGAAGCTAGCTAGTTAGTGCTATTGCAGTTAGAGATGTTGTGCCGGCGCTGACACTTTTGATTGAATTCCCAGCAGCGTGCGTCGACTCTGCGCCCGCGTCGCGTCGTCAGCGCGTCGTCAGCGCCGTCGATTGTAATCAACGCGCGCAGATCAATCAACTAACTTGAAGCTTGGACGCCACACAGCAGCCAGACTCGAATCAATCCATCAAACGTATCAATCATGATGACAGGCGCAGATCGGAGCAACGTCCTGCTCCATGATCCCCATGATCCCCATGATCCCCATGCTCCATGCTCCATCCTCCATGGTCCATGTCCAGTTTCAGCTACAGGTAGCAAAGTTTTCCTAACATGACTTGGAACCGTTGTTGCCTCAATTGTGAAGTCTCCACGCGCGTTGCGCCCATTAAATTTGAATAATCTTAGTTTTTTTTTTCTTTTTTTTCTTTTTTGCAACTGTTGCAACTGTCGCATGTGCAGCTGGAACTGGACACGGTCCGAGCGAGCTGTTGGCTTTGGCTCTGGCTTTGGCTTGCGTGCCTCGCACATGAGACGACGACGCTGCAGGCCATCAACAAACTGATTTGAAATTCTAAAGTGATTTTGATTACTTGAGGTGTTGATGTTTTGACTTGTACGTTGATTAGATAGTTGAAGGCTTGTTAGATGCATGTCAGACGGTAGACTCTGTATGGTAGATGGTAGACACATCAGACTCTCTTGTGGAGTCTGCGTGATGCGCCTTGATGTTGATTATAATTTAATTATAAGCAATCTGTAACAAGTTAATGGGCCGCAGCCTCACTTGGCGCATAATTTAGCAGGCAGGTGTGAAATGGCTTCATTAGCCTAGACGCCTCTCAGCTCCGAGCGAATGTGGCAAAAGTGGCAAATGTTGATGAGGTAGCACCATGGCATGACTAATAATAGTCATGGCCCTGTCACACTCTTCCACATTTGCCACTGGCAATTTACCACTCTCTTTCACTCTCTTTCTGTCTCTCTGAAATGGAGCTCCTCAAGGAAAGTTGCAGCTTGCAATTGTGGTTGAGTGACTGCTGCAAGGCTTCATTCGAATGCATTCGAATATTCATGCTAATGGTAATGAGTAGTCAGCTTCTTAGCCGGTAGCTGTAAAATGGCTGCAGCTATTGTCAAGCTTAATATGTAGCCTAGGATACTAGATTTAAAAAAAGTTAACCAATGAAAGCATTTTCGATATTGAATTCAAGTCGAAAAGGTTGAATGTAAATTGCAAATGCAGCTAAATATTTTCATATGATTAACATTTAAACAATTTAAGAATCTTTTATAAAATATATCGATTTACTATAATGTTATTTGGACAGTGGACAAATAAATACTAATTAAAATACTAAATTTTTTAATTAAATATATATCAATATCAATTTTAAATTAAGAGCTTAAAAAATATATAAAAACTCAAATATCTAGGGGTATTAAATAAATGTATTTGATACAAAAATGTTATTCTTGAACCCTGTTTTTGAGGCGTAAGATTGACAAGCTCAGACTTAAGCCAAGCATAGACCTCTAAACTTGACAGACTGACCCTTAATTACTCAATTTTTACGTATTTCTCTGTGATTTATGAGCTGAGTTTCAAGTTCTGAAAAGGGCCGACATCAATTAGCGTTTCACAGTCCATAAAAACAGTTCAATTTGCCGGCTTATCAGACATGGCGCTGATAAGAAAAGACCACCTGGCAATGGACTCTTCTCAGCTTCGGATTTGTGGACACTTTGGAATCATGTCATGGTCACTTGGTCGCATTATTTGGACTCATTCTTGACTGTCGACTGACATTTGTTGATTTCCAACATCTTGAGGTATTTCATACGATGTACTGGGGGCCCACTCTAGTCAACTTATTCTAGGCTTTTGTTTATTTGCTTGGCATTCGTTGTCGTCTTTGTCGTATACAATATGTCAGCACTGTGAATTTTATTTGATTTTTTTTGGGCTCATTTAATTGCCATGGACAGAACGGAAGAGGCAACAGCAGTTGTTGATCTCATGTGTGGGCCGCATTTTTCTAAGTACACACAATACATATTTTGTTTATATTATTTGAAGTGTTTGCATTTCGTAATTGGAACGTCAAAATGTCAAGTGACGCTTAAAAGGGTTCCAAATTGTTTACTAAGCATTTTTTCGATTTCAACCAAATGGAATTATATTTCTCCAATTTCAATTAAGAGTAGCTATTCTATAAACAATTTAATTAAAATTTTATTTATTTCTCTAGCAATTATCTCTCTTATTTTTTATTTCTTACCTATTTTATTATGTCCTTAAACACTTGAGTTGGAGAATTTCCATATGTCGCTTAGAAAGAAATAGTTTAAGGTGTGCTGGTTGTAGTTCACCTGTACCAGCATAAAATAATGTACCTGCTGCCGCCGAAGGCTGCGCTGCATATGCTTATAATAATAATATTATTACCAACATTAAGGCGAGCGTGTCTCGACGGGGTCTAAACAAAAACGTTGAAGTGGACCAAGAAGGGCAAAAGCGGTCGATGAAATCAACAAGCAAAGATCTGAGCCAGCAGCACGTTCGCTGAGGATCGCTGAGGAGACCTCAATGTGAACCTGCAACCAGCAACAGCAACAACTATAACTACAACAACAACTCTGTCGACCACAACAAAAGCAACGACAACAGGTACTTGCAGTCGCCTCTAGGCCATGGATGCGAGAACGAACCAATAATCCACGCACAGCCACAATGCGGCTGCGGTTTCTATGGAACCTAAAAAAAACATCGTGCGCAGCTTCGACTTTGACTCTGAGTCTGTGCACAGTGGGACGAGCCAATTAATTTCGAGTGTAGTTGGTGAACTGTTAAAGTTTTAATCAACAAAAGACACGAGATTTTATCTGAAAATACAAATCTCCTAAAAAAACTTCGTAGAAGGTAAAAATTAAGTGAAGAAATCATTTCCATGCCCCAAGCTTTGTGCTATCCAATTATGTGACGAATGATACTAAATTGCTTACACAAATTATTAAAAAAAAAATGTTTGGCATTTCGTACTGCACAAAAAAGTTAATTTGATTATGTAACAAGAATTTGGACCCCATCTTTTTAGTATAATTTATGCATACAATTTAGTATCGTTCGTCATATGAAATATGTGTTACATAAAAATTTAATTTCCT
Source organism: Drosophila recens (assembly GCA_037043495.1). Lineage (NCBI taxonomy): Eukaryota > Metazoa > Arthropoda > Insecta > Diptera > Drosophilidae > Drosophila > Drosophila recens. Next base: position 37,831 of record JBAMBJ010001370.1, on the reverse strand, counting down.
TTATATAAAAATTTTTTGAATAATATTATTTCTATGTTAATTGCTTAAACTAATCAATAAATAAAATATAGTTAAATGAAAATCTGTTAATATGGCTAAACTTTATTTTAAGGGAGATTTATTTATTTTTTTTTTTTTAAGTCAACTAAGAGCAGTTGACCAATTAACGTACAAATTAAAGTATAAGTTTATTATTGTTATTATACATTTGCTATTTCCTATTGTCATAAAATACTTTGGTCTCTTATCTAATTGATTTCCTTTTGAATGATTAGTTTGTTTCGCCCACTGTGCAGTGGCTTCAAGGGCGCATGGGCAATTCTCGCGAAATGGAATTATAAAAGAATGCCTCGACCCGGGCGCGTTTTAACGAGTTGAACAAAATCGAAAACTCGGAATGGCTGAGCGTAGGAGAGCTCTCCGCTCCAACAGAAAATAAGTTGAAAATAAATAAAAATAATAAATAAAACTTGAGGCCGAAGAACAAAAGCCAGAGTCAGAGTCAAAGTCAAAGCCCAGGCCATGAGCGTGAGGGTGATGTCGACGATCAGAGCCAGAGAATCGAGAATCGAGACTCGAGAGTTGAGAATTGAGAACCCGGTTGCCCACAATGAGAGCCCGCAAATGAATGCGTAGACTGCGACTGAAGTGGGTGCCCCCAGAGCCCGAGAAAACGAACAAAAATATAATAAAACATAAGGAAAATGAACCGAATTGCGAGCGAGTGGCGACCGCAAACCCGCAGCAACAAGTGTATAAGTGGCGTGGCCAGAGACAGAGAAGGAGAGAGGGACGGAGACGGAGATGGAGATGGAGACAGAGTCTGAGGCGCGATCATTGATCGCGGCAATCGGTTGAAATGATGTGCAAGTGAGAAGAGCGCTGAAACGGATGAAACTACACTTAGCAAACAGCAGGACGTTTCGTTCTACAAATAAAAGATTTTAAATTAATGCAATTTTGTTCTTGAATTTTTTATCTTAAAAAAAAACTTAAAATTATCAGAGCAAAGTACAGCTAAAAAAATAGAAATTTAATACATACATTATGTATTTTATTTAATGACAAGTAATATTTAAGGACTGCAATATACATACATAAATTAAAATTATTTACTAATTTTGTAGAGCTATTTGGTTTTAAGTTTTTTTATTTCAAGAGGAAATTCTTAAAAACATAAATGACAATTAAAATTAAAAAATAAGAGCGAAATTCCTAGATAAAAAAATTTATAAATTGACTCATGATTCTGTTCTTGCAAACGTTCTTTATAGAGAAACTAATCTAAGGTCATCAAACAGAAAATTTAACCTAATATGGGTTAATACCAGGCACAGGAATAATTCTAATTTAGAATTTCTCAATACCATCCTAAAACGCTTTTGATATCAAGACTTCCAAGAACGCTCTAAAAATTTAGAATTTCGTATTAGAAACAATAATTTTTAGGATCTTTGCAGCTATGACATCAGAAAGACTGAAAGTACTTGATTATTTTCTCAGTGTATCTGCTCAATAGAAAGAACAACTTCTCTAAGGGAGAAGAGTGAAGCGAGAAGAGAGGAGAGGTGAGAGAGAGAAGTGAAGCAAGTGCGATCGATGGATCGATGGGCTGTTGGGATGAGGCTTTATGGTGGCAATTGTATTTGGCTAGTGATCGTAAGGCGGCTCAATTGTTGTTGTTGTTATTATTGTTGTTGTTGTATGCCCGTACATTTATGCAATTCATTGTTGCATGGTGTGAGGGAGGCAACAAAGAGAGTGAGAGGGGTCAAGCAGAGAGAGTGAGAGAGAGAGAGAGAGAGGTGGGATGTTAGTGGGTAAGACATGATCATCTTCAACACCTTGGACAGGTTACAAAACAAAAGTGGCAACATTATTGAACCTCGTACGTTGTTCCTCTGTTCCCTCTCCCCTCTTCGCTCCTCTCCTCTCACTGCACTCTTCCCTCTCTGTTATCGGTCAACTGCTTGTGTCGATATGCGTACGTGTTTCAGTCTTTTAGCTGCAGATTACGTAGAAGCTCTCGGCATCTGTCTTCTGTCTTCCATCCGTGCTCATCTTCTTCTACTCTGGCTCTGACTCTGACTCTGGCTCCGGTTCGGTAGTTAGTGCTTGATGTATGTAATTCGTGTTGCGCCCGCATCCAGCTACCTGCGGCAAAATACTTACGTGGCCCACGTTGACCATCCACAGCTCATAGTTGTATCGAGTACGAGTACGAGTGTGAGTATATTTCATAATGCAATGCAATCTTTATGGGTTCATCGCAGAGGTGATCGAAAAGAAGTCCAGCTAAATGCAACCTGTTGGCTGGTTGTTGTTGGCTAGGTTTATCCGAAGAAAGCAACAGCATTGTGAGAATGCCTGCAAGCAGCCACAGCAAAGAATCTTAATAATGTGCATAACAACAGACAGAGAGAAACAGAGGAAGATGAGAGGGAGTGAGAAATAATGGGGGGGAATGAGGTAATAAACTCAAAACCTTTAAAGGTTTAAGACAAATGTATAATTTATTGTATTAAATATCAATTAAATTCATTCAAGAAATGGTATAAAAATAAAAAATATATAAATATACATAGCATATTATAGGCAAAGAAAGAACGAAGATGACCGTAATTAAAAATATAAGTTATAACAAAAAGAAAAAAATAAAAGAAAACTCTAATTTTTCGATCTAAAACAACAATTATAAAATAATAATAATAATAAAATTTCAATTTTGATTTAGAAATTGTAACTTAAATTCTTATTTCCAATTTTTATTTAAGCAATTGAAAATAAATGTTATTTTTCAAATGTTGTAACAAAAAAAAAAAAATAAAAGAAAACTCTAATTTTTCGATCTAAAACAACAATTATAAAATAATAATAATAATAAAATTTCAATTTTGATTTAAAAATTATAACTTAAATTCTTATTTCCAATTTTTATTTAAGCAATTGAAAATAAATGTTATTTTTCAATTTTAATTATAAAAATCAAAAATAAAATAAAATATAATAATAATAATAATGAAATAAAATGTGCTGTTTGTTAAATAAAATAATTAATTTAAATAAATATTAAATTTGTTTATACATATTAATTAACATTTTTAAAGCATGTGGCTAGACAAGAATCGAGTTTTTAAAGTTTAAGTTTTAACATTTCTTTTATGATATTCCTCAGTCATTTACCTTTCGAACTTGAGGTGAATGTTTTTATTTTACCGAAACTGCTTTTAAAAATAGCAAGTTGAGAATAAATACATTAACTTGTCAGATCTCAAGTGGAACTGGCAACCTTCAGCTTATCTGCATCCTTTGAGCGGGAACTATGTATAACCTGAAACTGAGCCCAACTTGGCTATAAGGAAGAAATTAAATAATTTTTTTGTTGCTGTTGCTTGGAATTTTAATGATAATTTCCTCTTCACGAATTTATGGTATTTTAATTAAAAGTGCCTAAAAGAATAATTTGTTGTTGTTGTAGCTGTTGTTGTGAGCCCAAAATACGAGTTTTAGCCACGTAAATTAGCCAAGTTAATGCCTGTTGCTGTTGGCCGCTTCCTGTTGCGCATGAACTTTGCCAACTTGCGAAATGAAATGAACACTGTCAATGGCATAATCCTGACCATAAGAAGGTCCAGTCTAAAGATCTCGAGATCTCAAGATTCCAAGTCCCAAGTCGCACATAAACGTCAATTTGGCCAATTATGGAACGCACCAAAAACTGAAAAAAAACCCGGAGCTGAAGACAAGTGCATTGGACTTTCGATTTCTTGGTCTTGTTCTTGGCCTCGGCTTTCAGCTTTTGCCACTTGTTTGGGCCTTGATTAATGCGCCCGCTCCCGCTGCTTTAACTTTAACTCCAGCTTCAACTTCAGCTTTAACTTCAGCTCCAGCTTCAGTTTCAGTCTTAAATCCAAGTTCAGCTCGTGCCCAGCCCATCCCCAGTCTGGGCTATTAATTCTATAGCCATCTTTTTTGTTGTTGCTGCCGCTTTTGGCCATAAAAGGCAACGTTTGTCGCCCCGGCCCGACGGCTCAACAGGTTGCTGTTAATGAACGCCCGCGCAGACTGAAGTCTGTAAGGAGTAAGTGATGTAGATGGAGAAGGTGGGCAGGGAGAGGGAGTGGGAGAGGGAGAGCAAGGAGGGAGGAAGGAAGTGGTGCCAACGCAAATGGTTAGCAATTACTTTATGCGCTTTGCGCGTTTGCCAACTGATTACAAGTCCCTTTTGGGCAACTATTCACCGCACCTCCAACTCCAACTCCGACTCCAACTCATTCAACTGCAGCTCATCCAACGTGTGCGGTAAAATGCACGAATGCGTTCAATATAATGAAATTCATTTGTTCAATGTCTGTCTGTTTCTGTCCTGTCCGTTGCTTAGCTGCTATACGATTCCAAGGGCCATTGCAATTCAGTCTGGGCACGGCCCAAAGGTGCGTGGCAGACCTGTCCAGACAATCTCGACTCGACTCGACTCTCGTGCCGCGGCAACTAACCTTGAATTTAGCTCAGCCAAACCGAGCACAGCATCTCAAGTAGAAGCGAGAATTGCAGCGCTCAGTTTTTAAATACCCTGTACCCAGTTTATAATTGCTAAAAAGGAAATGCCAGATGTAGAAACTTGATCTAAAATCAAACTAAAAATTGTCACAGCTAAAGAAATATAAATTTAATACTTACTTGATGTATGTTATTCAAAGTCTAATAAAATTCAGGAACTGCAATATACAATAAATTTAAATTAAATAAATTTTAGATTAATATTTAAATCCAAATATTAATATTGAACTCAGTTTTTAATTCAATCAATAGTACATTAATAATTTCAATTTTTGTAGGAGCTAACCAAACAACAATTGAATTTAAATATAGTGAAGAAACAATTTAATTTAGTGATTTATCAATATAAACTTAAATTATAATTAAATAAGTTTCAGATGTAAATGTAAATCTAAATATTAGTATTGAACAAATTTATTAATTTATTAATAGTACATTCACAATTTCAATTTTTGTAGGAGCTAACCAAATAAAAATTGATTTAAAATATAGTGAAGATACAATTTAATTTAGTGATATATAGATGAAAAATGTATATAATTTAATATAATCGTAGGGGCTTACTAGTAATGCTCTAGTTGAATTTTTTATCAATATTTTTATCTCTGATTAATTTTCATAAATTTCAGTGCTAGCCACGAAAACATAAAATATTTTTTCCATATTAAATTCTTAAGTGCATTTCTTTTAAAGCTGATAAGTAATATGCATTTTAAAAAAATTTAAAATAAATAAATATTTCACGTTAAATTCAACTTAATACACAGTATCTGCCAGCTGAGCATTTCCCACTAGTTTGCTCATATTGTTTTTTTGGTTGTTGTTTTGACTCCTCCGCTGCTTGAAACTAAAAAACTTGTTACACCGCAAAAATGCATATGAAAGAGACTCAAAAATAAAACCATACACGAAATGTGTCTACAGTTCTCTTCAACTCGCCCTCCACTTGGACTTGGACTCGGCCACTCGACTCGGCTCTCAATTCGCGCCTGGCTGATTCATAGGCTCAGACCCAAAAAAACTTCACAGATATAAAACAAAAAGTCTTGAAAATAATTCGCCAGCGCGTTGATTAAATGTTTCGAATGGACAGAGGGACAGACGAACACTCGAAATCTTTGTTGATATTATTAATAAACATAAATTGCAGTTTAAACTGTTGTTAAGTAATCGTTTTTAGTGCCCATATTGACAGTCGCAAGTGGGAAGAGAACTGCGATCGATGCACTTCAAGGATATAAAGATAAAAGGGCTCTGAAGTTGACACATGGAGAACTGAAGCTTTTAGGAGTCAAGTGTGCTTTAAGGAGGCAAGGGAGTTGAGAAGATAGGCTGGAATGAAATGCTTAAAGAGGGAAGAGAAATTGGGAATTTATTAATAATAAAATAATGTAAGATAAACTATAAATAAACAGTTGATAATACAATATTAATAATATATTAAACAAATAATGAAAAAATATTAGATAAATGATAAAAAATTATACATATATATAATTATAAATAAATTATATAAAATAAAAACAAATATTAATAATAAATTTAATAAATAATAAAATAATAATAATAAAATAATATAAGATAAAAGAAAAACAAATAATAATATAAGAATCATAAATATATTTAATTAATATCATAAATATTAATATATTAAATAAATAATACTTATAAAATAACATAAGATAACTAATAAATAAATTATATAAAATAATAACAAATAATAATAAATTTATAATTCTTAGGCAACAAGTTTAATATGAAGTAAATAATGGATATTCCTTAATATGGTATCAAGTAAAGGTTTTTAATCAAATTATCGAAGATAAAGAGAAAGTTTTAATTTAGAAGAGGTCGTAAACACATGAGTTAAGTCGGTATTAAATTTGATGTGAACATTGAAAGTTGAGTCAACATCATGTCCAGTCTCCAGTTGATGTTCATATCCTGCTGTTGTTCTGAACTCTCAGCGCCAGCACCAAAGGCATAAATCAAACTTCAAACAGTGCGCCAAATGTGAGGAGTACCAAACGTAGTGCAACTTTCACCCATAAATGGTGCGAGTTGGCCATAAAGTCTTAAAGGCTGTTGACGCAATGCCTCCTAATGATAACATTAAAATTGTGTTAAGAAATTAGCTAAGCGCAGCAACTGCAAAAACAACAGCAACAACAACAGCAACAACAACAGCAACAACAGCAACTATGAGTCGTAAATCATGTGAAACAACAAGTTGTAGAACAGCTTGCAGCTTGGACAAGAGAAGGAAGCAGCAGCAGCTAGTTGCAACTTGCAACAGCAACAGCAACATCAACTTGCAACTTGCAACCAGCAGCATTTTCACATTACGCGATAGCGAAATGTGCACGTCAATTAAGATACGCCAAGGTATGCCAGACAGGTGAATCAGCAGGTGGCTGACAAAGGGAGTGAGCAGCAGCAGAAGCAGAAGTTGCTGAAGCAGAAGCTGCAACTAAAACTGAAGCTGCCTCGTTGTCGCTCTTTACAGTGGCTGGGACACTTTTGTCAACAGAGTTTAACAGTTTCTACGCCTGTCAGCTCGTAAATCTCTCTCACTTGTGTTCTATCCTCCCTCTCTACCCCCTTTGACTCTATAAATCTAAAGTTGTCTGTCTGTTTGGCGGACAACGCCCAGTGCTGGTAGCCCGAGTTTCGGTTGCGTTTAATAAAAGTCAATAAATTAATAAATTATCGCATTAAAATAAATTGCATCTAAATGTTCTAAGTTGCACATTAATTAAGCAGATTGCTTGATTTATTGCCGTATCAAGTGTCGCCTCCTTGGGCCGTGTGTGTGTGCCACAGTCTGTGCCACAGTCAGTCGACTGCACTGCACTTTAGCTGATTTTTATCATCATCGTTCGGCTGCTGCTGCAACTGCAACTGCAACTGTTGCTGCCGCTGCTGCTGCTGATGCTGCTGCCTTTCATATTGCAACAGCAACAAGTTGAACGTCTCGCTCATCAACAGTTGAAGCTGTCTCTCTTTCTTCCCCTCTCTCTCACACTCTCACATTTTATGTGTCCATTTACGTAGCTCAAATTGTGCGCATTCTAGGCAAAGGCAACAACAACAACAGCAATAATAACAAGAACAACATCTTCTGTCCATTCTCATTCCCATTCCCATTCCCATTCCCATCATCATCAACTTCATACCCATTCTCATCGTCATCCTCATCGTCATCCTCGTCGTCATCGTCTTCGTTTTCGCACTTTGTTGTCATCCGACTGACTTCTTGTGCGTGCCAATTTTCTCCTTATTAATAAAGATAAATAACTTAATGATTATTACGTTTAAAGTGTTTAATTTGCAGACGTTTAGGCGCTATTCTCAATTCTTTATTGCCGTTGCCCCCGACTCTCAGTTGTTGTTGTTGTTATTGTCTTTTTAGTGCTTATTGAAATTAAGTTGTTAGCTGTTGCTGTTTTCTATCTTTCTATAACAAGTGCTTCATCATGGCTAATAGTTATATAGAATATGTTGGAATAAACAATTTATAATTAAGCTGATTGTTAATGATAAACATTTGAAATACATTCTATTAAATATATGTAGGTGTTGTTATAAGATATAATTGATATTTAATTTCGTACTAATTCTTGAAGTGACATTTTTAATTTTTTATTTATTTTATTTGACATGCTTGTGCTTTTACATTTGTAATATGTTTTAAAGTGATTTCAAAATATTGATTGAAGAATTTATTAATTAAAAGTATATGTATGTATTTTTGTAACTTTAAATTGAGATATAAAAGTAACAATTAAAGAAATCAAAAATTACAAAATTTAAAGACAAATTTTTGTAAATATTTTTGGCCTATTCTAATTCGTCCCATTGATTGAGAAATGTTTGGAGAACTTAAAATGAAATTGAGATGCATTTTCCTTTAGTCAGTTCTGATTGATTATTCCTTTGTGGAATATCCTACGTCTTAGGGCAGCTATTTTCATATGGATTGGCCATGTTAACAAGTGTAGTTGGTAGTCAGAGTACCTGTTTAACCAGACGGTAACAACAACGGCGACAACGACAACGATAACAACAACAATAATACAACTGCCCACAGTGGCCAGAGTTGTAGGAAATATGGCACACGCTGCCATGTGTAATTGTAATTTCTCTGGGCCTAGACATGGGCAACAACAGCACTCGGATTCTATCTCTCTCCCTCTATCGCTCTCTCTCTCTCGCTCTCTCTCGCTTGCACTCGCCGTGCGTCTCTTTCGCACCGTCTGATGGCAAAGGTGTCAACGCGCATGCGCGCACGAGTTGTCAGCACATTAATTTCATTTGCATTTCCGCTCGGCGCTGGTTTCGCATTACAACTCGAACTTAAAACCTGGAAAAACTAGTGCGATTTTCCAAAGCAAAGCCAACAGCAAGTACACTGGAAAAAAAAATTGAATGTGATTTTTTAAATTTTAATTATAAAATTTAAAAAATTTATTTTAAATATTTAGTTAAAATATTAGAAAATAATTATAGTTTTCAATGTTAACTTAAAATTTCATAATCATAATTACTATAGCTTAAACTTGAATAATAAATAATAGAATTAAAATCGAATCCTAGTATAAAAAGAACCAAACAAAATTAAAAATAAATGTGTTTTAAAATTAATTGAATACAATTATTATTAATATATTATAAATTAATAGAATAAAAATCAAATCTGCGTATAAAAAGAACCAAAAAAAATTATAAATAAATGTGTTTTAAAATTATTCATCATGTTTCCAGAATAATTTTGCATTCATCAAGATCGTTTTTTGGTAAATAAACACAAAAAACTTAAAAATTTAATTGCAAAAAATTTAAACAAAAATGTAAATAGGTCACTTCACTGTCGAGCATGCTTAACTAGTATTTCGTCACTTGTTTTTCTCAGTGTACAGAGCAAGTGTTGCCCACTTGGCATCGGCTCGTGCCCAGTTTTGTGCCTGGGCATTCGGGGTCTGCCTCTGGTGCTGTCGCTGGCTTTTGGCCTGGCCCACTCCTGGCTGTTGCCAACTGCACAACAACATGAATCACACACGCACAACGCAGCGAGGAGGCATTTTTTGATTATTTACATAGTTTTGCTATTACTACAAATTTTTATTTGCCGCGCACATTCGAAGGCCTGTTTTAACAGTTGTTACTACTCTTGTTGTTGTTGTTGCTCTTGTTGTTGTTGTATTGGCCATCGTCAACTGTCGTCGTTGGCTGCGGTGTCTGGTGCTTTTTGGGCCCCACTGTTTAATTGTGGCTTAAAGTGGTAATAAACAAGCCTGGCGCAAGAATATTAATAGCCCATGTTATTGATGGCAATTGCTCGTTGAATTTGGCGTAATTAAGTCGTTGTCATCAGTCTCACTCTCTCTCTCTCTCTTTCTCTCTCTCGCTCTCTCTCTCTGTATGTATGTGTGTGTTAATTTATGCATTACCATCTTTCGTACTTGTTTGGGCTTCTTTTGCCAGTGCCGGTAAACTAAAAATAAACAAGTGCAGCTTTGGCACATTAAACCAAATAACTCGGTTCGTATTTCAAATCGAATAAAAATACCATAAAATCTGCAGCTGACATGCACTTGATGAGACAAAAAATACCCTCTAAAAAGTGTTAAAATCATAAAGAAATTTAACATTTCTATGTACTACTTAGAATTAATTTAAATGCAATTTTTGAATTAATTTAATTCAAAAGTTTTCATGTTGCTTTATTTGCAGACTTAATCTGATGAGTTGTTTGTCACCCCACTTAGTAAATTTTTATTCCTACAGGGTATTGGTATTTTAATCATAAACGATTTTATAAACTCTACATGTATTTTTGGCTTTTTATGAAGATTATTAATCAATTAAGTTGTTTAATTTTACTTAATGATTTAATATGAATGATGGCAAAACATTTTCGACTTCTCTTAATTCTCTTAAAATGTGTATTCCAGATTAATTTTGCCATATCAAATTGAAAGCAAATACACAATTGTTCAATGATTTTTTAAACATTTTTCAATGGCCAAATGACATAAATAAAGGAAAACTTGCGTTGCAATTGGATAATCTCAACATAATTTGGCTTCTGTTTCATTGTTGTTGTTGTTGTTAATGTTGTTGGCCCTGTGGCAAGGAAGTTTCTCCCACATTTGGTTGACTGACATTTGATGGTTTCGTGATGCGGCCTGTTGCCAATGTTGCCAATGTTGCCATGTTGCATGCAGCGCCAAACATCAAACGAACGTCAAACGCCCAATGGTCAACAAGTTGAAAGTTTCTCCAACCAATATGGAGACAGCATAGATCTTTCTCATTCCCCAACTCCCTTTCTTTCACTCCCTCTCTATATCTCTCTTTCTCTCTGTGTGTTATCAGGCTGGCCAAATGTAGCCGAGGCTTACAAATTAGCGCGCTGCCAACTGCAACTGTCCGAGTTGGCCCAAAAGGCAGCCTCCAAGTCAAATGACACTAACAACAACAATAAACTACTGTTGACATTTGTTGCTGTTGCTATTTTGTTGTTGTTGTTGCTATTGTTGTTGTTGGTGGTGGTGGAGAGTGCAACCTCCTACAACAAAAAACAAGTAAAAACGCGTCAGTTGAGCTGCTTGACTGCTGGAAGCCCAGTACTCCTTTATTCGCAGTCTTTTCACTCAATCAACTGAAATAATATAACAATTTAAAAATAAATTTATGTTATGATATCATTCTAAAATATATATATATATAAAATATAAAGAATATAAAAAAATAATGATAAAAAAATTTAACAAATATTTGAAAATAAAACCTTTTTAAAGGTTTTCTTGTTGAAATAAAATTAAAAAAAAAAACAAAAAAAAAAAATTTTTAAAATTTATCAGTGCATAAAAACACTTCAAGTATTTTCGTGTTGAAATAAAATTTAAAAAATGCTTAAAAACGTATCATTGCATAAAATTCTTAATATCTATATTCGAATTATCTTCTATGTTTATAAACAAATGGAAATAATGTTTTCAGCTAACGTCCATAAAATAACACACATTTTTTTTGGCTAAATCTAAAATTTTCGATTTTAAAAATTTGTCTTCTGATTGGTTTATTTTCCATTTCCAAGGGCCTTAAAACTACGCCTCAAGTAACAAGTGTTGGCAACAAATGAGGTTGCTTCTATTTTTATTGGATTGAATCTCTGGAAAGACACACTTTGTCACATATTTAAAGGCCCGTATACACTTGGAGTACTGGGCTGAAAACTACACACAATGGAACACTTGCGTCTTGGACTTGGACTCCAGCTCCAACTCGGACTCCGATTTCGATTCCGATTCCTCTGGCGCTGCGTGGGGGTGTCCACTGTATGGCTTTGTGCCTGGATCTGTCTCTCACTCTGGTGTGTGTGTGTATGAATAAGTGTGTGCGAGTGTGTGTGTGTGTACTTTATGGCCACGCACCAGGCTGGCATCCAGAGCCAGAGCCAGAGGCCAGTTTCCATAACTCGACTCTCGGCTCGGCGACTCTCGTGTCCATGTCAGCATCGTATGTATTCATTTCCAAAGGGAATAACTTATGTACGCTCTGGGCACAATAAATTCTTGCGCTGAAAATGTCAATTAGGCGCAGATTTTGTTGTTGTTATTTCACCTCATATTGTTGTTGTTGTTGTTAGTGCTAGTGTTGTTGTTGCTGCTGCTGTGGAGCGTGAAAAATCTAATTGGCTGGCATTTGTTTTCGGCGAATGAAATTGAATTGTATCAGCGCCCAATTCCAGTCACAGCCCCAACTCCCAGTCCCAATTCCACTTCCAGTCTGTGGCCCAAAACAGAAGGTAGCCAGGTTAACACACAGAAGCAACAACTATTTGAATTTACACTTGCTGCAAGTTGAATCCACATCTACATCCACATTCACATCCGCAGTCGGTAGCTGCCACTTAGCTGTGAAATGATGACATAAAAGAACATATGCGCTGACACATCAATGGAGCAGACACTCCGCCAACTGGACACTGTCTCTCTTTTTCTCTCTCTCTCTCTCTCTCTACCTTTCTGTCTCTCTCAGTTTGGACTAATAGGCACAAGCGTAACCAGCGAAGGACCGCAGACAGTTTGCAGTTGTGTTTGCTTATTGACAGCTTTTAGCTAGTGATGGTCATGAATAAAATACAGCACGAAAGTCATATTTGGATTACAAATTATGGCTAAATTTAAAATGATTAGCCCTATTTATATATCAGCTTTTATTTGATAAATATTTATAAGAAAAATGTCTCAGTTTTTTCACTTTAAAATCAAATTTGTGCTGGTGGACAAAAACTCAAAATTTATTTAAAATACAAAATATTATCGCAGCTTTTGACAGTGATTTTTTTAATAACAGACAATTTTTGATTAATGATTCGAAAGTATTTAATCAATGACACGAAAAATCAAAGATACTTTTCCCAATTGTTTTTTCCAAATTTTTTTTTTCAAATTTTTTTTCCCTAATTTTTGTACTCTGAATATTTTTCTTAGTTGAAATTACTAATTTTTTCTTTCCAATTTTGTGTTCCTAAAATTTTCTTCTTGGTTTTTTTTTTCGTCTTTTTTAAGATTCCTTAAAAAAGTTTCGTGTGAGGTACCTAATATTATAATTAAATTTTACACCACGTATGCTTTTTAAATTTTAATCTATAAATAACTCAACAAATCTATAACAGATTACAATAATTTTAAATTTAAAAGACTTATGTTAAAAAAAAATGTAGAAATAAATTTTTTTTGTATGTAATTTATTTTTATTCTCTATCCGAGCACTCTCTTATAGTTAAATTAAAAAATCTTTCAATACTATAGATAAGCAAATTTATCCTTAATAATTATGAAAACATTTTACATAGTATTCTTATATAATTTGTAAATATTTTATATTTAAATTTTGAGTATTTCTGTTTATTATTGAGTGTTTTTTCAAAGCATTTGTCGTGCTCAAGTTGAGCGATAAGTCACATCACGCGCACATCTCTAGCTATTACGCACCGCATCGAAGGTGGATGTGGCCAAGTTATCCAAGTTGGCCAAGTGCCTGGGCAAGTGTACAATGGCCAAGTGCGTCTCTCTTCACTCCATCTCCAGCTCCAACTCCAACTCCGACTTCAAGTCGTACTCGAGTCTCGGGCGCAAAAATCGCAAAAAATCAAAAATAATTGCCAACACCGGGCGAAGTCTGGCGAGAGATGCGTATGGTGTGATTATATTGAATTTTTGATACGCGCTGGCCAAAAGGGCCAAAGGATGGAACGTTGCGCTGCGTTACGACGTTGTGGCGACATTGACAGGTCAATATTGATGGAAACAAGATTTATATGACAACGGCGGCTATATTTTCAAATTTAATGAGCAGCAAGACCAAAGCGACCTCAACTGGCCAAGAGATCGTCTCGATCTCCACATCGACGTCGACATCGACAGCGACAGCGACAGTTGGGCAGAAGTGTCGAGTAACTCGCTTAAATGATGTGCTAATAAGGCGCACATAACTGTGCAAAATATGACGAGTTTCCTCTTGACCCTCTGCCTCCTCTTCCTCATCCTCCTTCTCCTCCTCCATTGTCAATTCCTTTGGCATTACATGGCCGCCTGTTGGGATTTTACACGCCGCATATTTGGCTGGAGTGCGAAAATTATGGCAAACATGATGTGAATTTGTGCTTAATGAGCAGGTGACTAATGAATTTGACCAGCGGGAGGGAGAAGGATCAACTGGGAAGGGGGGAAATGGGTCAAGTTAGTGGGTCAGAGGTGAAATGTGAAAGTAGGATGTACTTAAGTGAGTTGAAGTTGGACATAAATTACAGATAAACAAATTAATAAAAGTAGGTGAGATGAAAAACTAAATATATTTAAAATTAATAAGTTGATTAGAAATGTTGCACAAAGGTTTCCCCATTTGTTAAAAATATATACCTTGAGGCAAAAAATTATTTCATTTGAATGCATCATAAATTAGTAGTCAAAACTTTAATGCATTATAAATTAATATTAAATGCGGAAGTTGGTATCGATCTAGAATATATATATATTTATTAGGGTCTGGCACGCCTTCTTATGCCTGTAATAAATGTAAATATAATCCTGAACTTCTATTTAAGTGATGGGACTAAAATTTCCAGAATATTATATTATTTTTTATAAAATTTCTTTAAACTGAAACGAAGCTTAGAAGACAGCAGCCTACAAAAGAGATTGACACAAATATAGTGTCTTCAGAAAGTTTTGTATCTGCTCAATTCCTGCCACAAATATATCTTCTTTATAGCTTTTTCTTCACTTCTAATCGAGTGATTTCAGAATATAATGATTTAAATTTTTCCAAGTACAAACTCGTCTATCTTTTCAGTTGCTTGCTTAAGCTGACCATCCTTCTAAGCATATTCTTCTGCCCAACTCAACTCATTGGCCTGTGCAGCCATTCTTTAAATGCCAATCCAGATGATCCTCAGCTTTCTCAATGGTCATCACTTGAGCAGCAACAAGGCAACAAGATTCTTGCACAGACATCCTTGACCTCTGAGCTGCATCAAGACAACGAAGACAGAGACAGAGCCAAAAACAACAAAGAAATAACAAAACGCCCAGACAAAAGACACCTACAAAAGTTGCCTCAAGTTGCAAGTTGGCCCAAGTCAATGCCACAATCTACACCCACAAGTTGGCTGTTGCCTCACTCGAAGTGGCAACATCACAGCCGTCAACATTCCTGGCTCTGTCTCAGTCAGAGTTGCATTATCGCCACACGTCATCACAAGAGAGAGATGGAGAGAGAGGGAGGGACTGAGAGGGGTAGATGCGTGTACCGCCCGTCGTCACTTGTCTGATATATCACCTGTGCAACAACAAGTTGCAGCAACATGGCATAATGCACCAGCAACAACAGCAACAGCAACAGCAACAACAACAACAATCCCTTCTCTATATATTCATGCCAAATTGGAACAATGCCGACCGCACCTACAGACTATTGTAACATTTCGAGACTGTGTCGCTTTGTGGCGTCTCTGATTCTGAAGCGAATCAAATGCATTAATCCAATTTACGCATGCCACAAGCGTCCACTTGCTCCAGAATTTTTATTTTATGCTGCATTTGCCCCCGCCAAAGCTGTCACAGAAATATACAAAAAAAAAGGCGACTACCCTGGACACTGAACTGAACACAGTACTGGACACTGAACTAAACTGAACGATCCAGCGTCTGTCTCCCAAAAAGATTTCTGTGTAAATTTGCAGATTTTTCAAAAGTTGGCAGCACAATTTAAGAGCAACGCAATCAGCGTTAAGCCATCTCTTTCCTCTTCCTTTTACCTCTCCTCTCGCTCTCTCTCTCTCTCTCTCTCTCTCTCTCTGTCTCTCTTTCTCAGCTGAGAGAGCTGAGACTCAAGTGCAGCGGCGTTTTTGACAATTTTATTTATTTACAGTTGGCAACTGTCTATATAAATTGAGGCACCAGTAGGATGGAAGGTGCTCCAGCTAGGGATGGGTATCAAATGTGCTGATATATCGATACTTTATCGATAGGTGGAAAATATAATTATATTTAAAACCATTTATATTTTTAAGCGTAATTTTTGTTCTACGTTTGTTCTATATAAATCCGAAGTGAGTTATTTCTTAGACAAATATCTTAATTTTGAGATCTTTTGTCTACAAAATGTCAAGAATCTAGGAACTAGCTAACAATTATTCTTTTTATTTTTATAAATTTTCCAGTTGTTCGAATAGATTACAGAAAATATATTCTAGATAAATTCTCTTAATTTTAAGAGTTGGTATTTTTATCAATGTAAAATTTAAGGTTTTTTTGATAATATTTATTTCCTATCAGCTCGATACAAATTATTCAACTTATTGGGCTTTATTTAAAAAAAAATAAATGTTATTTTTATTTTTGCAAAAATAGTTTATTCTATTTTTTTTTAAAAACCCTTTTAAATATTTCATTAAGAAAATGAATTAATCATTAATGAATTGTGTTTAATGTATATTGTCGGGTCTTATTGAATTTATTTACAACGATATTTATTATGTTATGATATTTGCAATATTATATTTGATATGATATTTTTTACAACGATATTTATTATGTTATAATATTTGCAATATTATATTTGATGAGATATTTTTTGCCAATGTCAGTATCGATACTTTTTTTTGGCGATACCCATCGCTAGTATCCTACACTCCTTCTGGACCTTCTCCTGCTCCTTCTGCTGCTGCTGCTGCTGCTGCAGTCGGACAATGTCAACATAGTTGCAATTAATTTGTAACCGATTATCATCTCGAGGTGCCAAATAAACCTCTCTCGGCAGGCTCTCGGCCGAAACGTGTTGAGTGTCCTCGGTATCGGTATTTTGCATACAACATTTTAGCTTGCAACAGCAACATTCGCATCTCTCGTCTGTTTTATGTGCAACATGGACGCATAAACAAGATCCCAGCCCAGTTGCAGGAGAACAAAAACCAATGTGCGATACTTGCACTCTCAAGTTCTCTTTTAGATGTAGAATTCTGACCTGACAGGTTGCCAACAACACTTGACGGATTTAATTATTTCGATATGTGTTTTCTTTGCAACTCGATGTTGCACTGTTGCGTGTTGCCGCCACCGACAGCAACTGGCAACTGGCAACCGGCAACTGGCAACTGGCGGGCATTCCACATGCATCATGTCCGATCGTAATGAGAAAATATGGCATTTGTGTGACAATAAAGTGTGCTTCGCACTTATGTTACCCACATCTCGCAATTGCCATTTCCCACTCTCAATCCCCACTCTCAATCTGTATCCCAAAACTACGAGTGCCTCTACACCGCAAAAAATATCACGGATTCCGGAATAAAATCAATTCGATGCGTAGTCAGAAGTTTAATTATCTCGGACTTTTGAATTGCCATTCAATCTGCAAATTGTGTTAATTTAATAATAATAAACTTGAATTAAAAATTGATTTGTTTTGTTTTGTTTTTTGCTGTGCACAAATCCAATGCACAATCTCGCCCAGCATTTTGCATGCGCCTAAATTATGTTGACAACTGTCCGTAGCGTCTCATTGCAACGGCTGCTACTCACTCATTATGCCTGCAACATGGACTCGCACTCGTATCATATCGCCCGACTCTCTGCAACTTTGCAACATGCAACTTGCAACGTGCAACGACGAGTCGTCGGTCTAATGCCTGCACCATTTATTAAATGTCTCCACGGTGCGACAATAACTTTATCAGGCCAAAAACGAGAAGAAGCTGCCACAGCAGCAGCCACTGCAACAACAACAACAGCAGCAACAACAACAACACAGACACGGGCCACAAAACTGACCACTGGCCACCAGACACGAGCCACAAGTACGTGCAACAACAGCGACAGCAGACAGCAGACAGAAGAAGAAGACGACTTTGCATGTCTGGAACTGAGCTCCAGTTCTGGACTTGCTGCTCTGCCAAGTGCACAACCTTAACCCACTGATGACCACTTTAATCACATTCGTTCTTAAGTACAAATGAGAACGGTTCCTCATACGATCTCCGAATTTTGTTTAAAGAATTTTAAAAAAAACCAAGAATAAAATTTTAGAAAAAATTGGAAAGAAAAAATTAGGAATCATAAATTAGGAATTTCAACTCAGAAAAATATTCAGAGTACAAAAATTCGAAAAAAAAACAAATGAAAAATATTTTTTATTTATTTATTTATTTATTTTTAATAAACTTTATTTGATTTCGGCTTTTCCTAATTTTTTTTTCCCCAATTTTTGTTTTCCTAATTATGTTTTTTCCAAATTTTGGTCTTCCCAATTTTTGTTTTCCCAATTTTTGCCTTCTAATTTTGGATTCCTAATGACTGTATTCCTAATTTCAGATTCGTCATTTTGGACTCCTAGTTTTTTCGATTCCTAATTTTGGATTCCTAATTTTTTTCCGAATTTTCGAATTTTGAGTCATATTTTTCGACATTCGTATAAAGAAACAATAAACAATAAAATTTCGATTTGGTTATATTTTTAAATGCTTGGAAACTAAAATAAACAGCAATGATAAAGTGACTATGGAGAACAATAAGAATGATTAATATTCAAATTACAAAATTTTTAAGATATGTTGGAAAAGTAACTAGTAATAGATTAGGAACTATGGATAAAGTGACTTAGGTGACTAATCACCAATTGGTATGAAATTATCTATTAGAAGCCAACCAAAAAGTAGCTCCGGGAGCAGCGGCTGCTTCCAACTTGGCTAGACTCTTGTGGGGTTGTTGCTTTTGATGTTGTTGATGTTGATGTTGCTCCTGAATTCAGATTTCGTGCCCACCGCTGCTTTAAAATGAACATAAGCCACATCAAAGTTATTACAAGATAATTTAATTAAATTGTAGAATATTTTAATATACATTTAAAGAGAAATAATAGTTTATTTATAAAAAATATGTCAATAATATTAAATATACAAGTTATGACAATAGAAAACCATGGGTTAAAAGTTGGTCAGGTGTAGTGTTACCGTGGATTGCGTTATAGCGTTATAGAGTGCGGCAACAACCGCATTTACCAGCTCATTAAAAGCCACTGCACCCACCACGAGTTCTCCATTGCGTGTCCATTGACCCACCATCTCACCATCCCACCATCCCAACTTACTTCTGTCGCATTCTCGCCCCTCTTTTCTAACCAGTTGAGATACCAAAATTGGCATGTGGCGGTCTCATAAGCCGAGGAAAAGGCAAAACAGCAAGCGGCCATTTTGTGTGCAGGCCTTGTAAATTTAGAATTTACACAAATTAGTCGAGAAGCTGCTCGCTCATTGTACATATAACATAATATAAATTCTAAACGAGTTCGCGATCGCATTTGAGGTTGACAAACCTGTCGGGGAAGCTCATTTAAAGAATGAAAAAAACACTAACAAAATAAAAATGTCAATGGCGCTTTGCTTGCATACGAAATCACATTGAAATAATCATATCCAAAAAATAAACACAAATTTCTGGTGCTGATTGAAATAATTTTCGGGGCGCCTAATGACAATTTCGTGTTTCTCAAAGGCGGCTCAACAAAATGCCAGCATGCAAATTGTTTGTGTGTGTTGAGGGCTCATAAAATAAATAAAGGCCAGCTCCTCAATGTGCCATAAATTCTAAGAGTTTATTTTCATTTTTTCTTATTTATTTTGGTTTTTTTTTTTTTTTTGAGGGGTCAATATTTGCGTTAAGTCGCCATTTAATGAATACACGCGCTTAATTCCATTTCATTCGATTCGATTCGTTTCTTTTGATTTGGACTCGATTCGAGCATCCTCCGAGCACATTTAAACATTTGACAATATCATTTAATGTGACTGCTTCTTTAGGTTTTTTTTTTTGGCAACAATGTCGCGGCAAGTCGCATTTTGAAACTCGTAAAAAGTAGCTATAAACATGTCAAGAAACCACAACGAATAACGCTGAGTATTTTTCTATATACCCTGTAGCCATTTTGAAGTGGTGAACTAAAGGGTACAGGTCTGCAGAATCTATTAATCTTAAGGGCTAAAAGAAAGCAACTTCATTAAATATAGACAGTCTAGTGAATGTTAGTAAGAATCATACCTGTTAAGTTTCGATTAGAGTTACTAATCAATTAGATTATTTTTGGAAATAATCGTAGTGACTAATTCACTGTTAAAAAATTTGTGATTATTTAATGATTACGATTACAAAAAATTAGAAATAATTTAAAATTAATACAATTATTCAAAAATAATCAGAAAAAAGAAAAATTAATAAAAAATAATCTTTCTGATTATTTCGGCTACTTTGATTGTGAAAATTTAAAATAATTCGATTTTTACTAGTCATAAATAATCGGAAATAATCAAAAATAATCAGAAAAAAATCAAAAATAATCGGAACACTAAAAAGGATTTTTTTTTTTTTTTCTGATTATTTTTGAATAATTGTAAAAATTTTAGATTATTTTTAATTTATGTAATCGTAAGAATATATGATTTTTTCACCTGTTCTTATTCATAATATGCCTATTAAAATCGCAAGTTTTTATTGCATTATTAATTTATCAACAACCTGCACATTGTTTATTATACTACTTATTATATGTTAAATTATAACAATTAAACAATGTAAAAAACTCAAAAAATTTGTTCTCAAGTTTAAATTTTTCATACTTGTTACATGACAAACTTAAGTATTATAATTACTTAACTTAACTTAAGTATTATAATTTAATTTTTAATCGTCTTCAGATTTCATAATGATTACATAATATTGCAAAAAATAATGCTTCATTATTAGTTTTTAAACTTCTTTCCTTTAACTATATTATTTTAAGGTTTATTTGAGTAATCTCTATTTAGTGTTTGCGTCTCTTGTTCATAGTAATAATAATAATAATAATTATAACAATAAAAATATGATGAACAAATTGTTAAAGGAAATTTGTTGGCAGTTTACAGGGTATCCTCCAGTTGAATATTATCCCCTAGGTCATTTAAGTAGTCTCGCATATCGAGGGCTGCACACTTGTCGCTAAATAGTGTGTTTAGAGACCTGATCCAAGGCGACGGAGATTGGAGACAGCCCGCCCTTTGGCGAGTAGACAACGAATCAGGTGTTGGCCATTTGCATTCCATAATGGAGTCTGGTCGAGTCAAGTCGAGTCTAAAGATTGTTGTCGCAAGTTGTTTCATGGCCAAAACGATTTCAAATGGCGTCTAATTTGACTAAATTATGCATACAGCCACCGATCAACTTGTTTTCCCAATCAGTTTTGTCGTTGGCCTGTCATAAAATTTGTATAATTTTTACGGTATCATAAGGTGACAGTCATGAGTTTTTAGTTAGTTTCTGTTGCCGATGATGAGGAGATGAGATGAGATGAGAACTGTGCGGCCTTTTGTCTCTTTGATTTGCTCGCTCGCATTTGTATTTTAATTTTCTATCTTATTTTTGTAATACTATTTGTTGTCTCCCCGTCTTGATTGTTTTTTAATGAAGCTCCGCTGGGAATGTGTAACGCAATTTGATGATTTTAATTGGTTACAGCTAACAGGCGGCGTAATTATCGCATAGTATCGTATATTTATCGAGAGATTCAACTTGACACGGTCGGTCAGATCGGCCCGTAAAGATCTTGTTTGTAGACAGACGCTGAAAAACATGATACGAAGAGGAAATGAACAAGATTAGAGGCTAAATGAGATGAGTTGAGATTGGAAATTTAGTCAAATTTGGCGTGGAAAATTAATTTTACTATCAAATGAACGAACTGATTGAAAATTTGAATAGATATGAAGCAGACCAGAAAAAGGGCGGCTTGTTAATATTGAGTTATATTATAATATTGTTTGTAACAATGGTTTGTATTCTGTGAATGAGTCTGATGCTTTTTTGTGAATGGTTCTCATGGAAAGTTGATTGAAGGAGTTTCTGTATTTTCTTTTACAATTTGTCTGCACATTTTCTCAGTTGCCAAAATCCAAACTGACAACGAGACTCAAAACAAACTTCTCCATCAATTTGGGGACTCCCATTGCCATTCCTCGACAGCTTGTCAGAGCTTCCTGCTGTTTGCTGTTGTTGCCCGACTTCCCTCTCTAACTCCCCCTCTCCAGTTCCCCTGCTGCCTGTCTCTGGTCACCAATTTAATTGAAACGCCCACGTCATAAACTCCAAGGCAGTTTTACCTGCCATTTTGCCCCATTGCGTGTTCGAATGTTTGCCATTTGCACCCACGCCCATTTCCCCAACTCCCCAGCTCACAAACTCCAGCGGCAGCTTCATCTCTGCAACAGAGAAAGACAGAGAGAGAGAGGCAGAGGGAGAGAGAGAGATACAAGCATTGAACCAACTTTGAGCGGGCACTAAATTTTTGGGTAAAATTATTGTTATTACACTGAAATCGTTTATTATTAATTTTAACGGCCAGACATTGCAAGCTGTGGGCAGGGGAATTATGAGGGGATAAAGAGGAGAAAAGGGGGAAAGGGGGAGGGAACGCTCTTTGCATGTTGCGTGCGTGACGTGGACGCGTGCAGTGCGACGTTAATGCATCCAACTCCCCTTACCCTTCCCTGTCTTATTTCCATTCCCATTTCCATTCCCAATTCCAATTCTCGATTCCAACTAGGCAAAAATCCGTAGCAAACGCGAATGCGTCACGTGACTCGCACCCACACTCCAATTTTCCACTTCCTTTTCCTTTTCCACATCCACATTCAGTTCCAGTTCGTCCTGCTGTTGTTTTTAATGGTCTGCGCTTGTTATTGTTGTGTTGTGTGGTGTTGTGTTGGGCAAAGGATGTGCCCGGATGGGCGCAGCACATCGGCTTACCAGTTTGCCAGTTTACCAGACAGACAGACAGGTAACCTAACAGAAAGCACGCGTCCCAATCATATTCCCAACCCTCATCGAGGGCTTCTGCGCCTGGCCTAGGGCTGCAACTTTTTACGCCTAATTGAAACGACTGCGAGACAAAAAGTTTTCACCTTCTGACGTGCGCACAGCTCGTGGGCTCATTAATTATAATTCTCGAGTCGAGTGGGTTGCCAACAGGTAGAACAACAGGCGGACACTAAAAGTTATGCCGAGTTCACACTAACTTTTAATTTGAGTGTGACCAGATTTCACTCGAAATGCATTTGTATTCAGAATTACATTTTTAGTTTAGTTGAGTCTGGAATCAGATTTGTTTAACAAAGTTATTATAAAGTATATATAAAATTGATCTTAATTTGTAATAATTTTTTCATTAATTTTTATAATTTATTTTATAATGAAGTTACAATTAAGTTATTTTCAAATTTTCAATTTATTTACTCAGTTAATTTGAAATAAATAATTTGATCTTAATTTGTAAACTTTACATTCTTATAATAAAGTGTGACCAGATTTCACTTGAAATACATTTGTATTCAAAATTTCTATTTTAATTTAGTTGAGTCTTAAATATCTTAATTTGTAGATTTTAAATTCTAATAACAAAATTGGCTCAAATTATGTTTAAAACTGATCTTAATTTGTACACTTTACTGTTTATGTTCTTGCTTTATTATATTATTGTTGAAATGAACTTAAAAGACACTCGCCAGTATAATTTTTCAGGTGTGAACGCAGCATAATCTACAAAGGGTTGCATTAACGGGGTGTGTTGTCCGTGCGCTGTAAATGTGACAGCCATAAAAGCTGATCCAGCATAAAATGCATAAAAATGTGCTCGTAATTCTAAATGAAAATTAAAAATGTAAACTTTAAATATTCCACATTTTGTTATTTATTTTGCCTACAAGTACAAACAAAGTATGTTTGGAAGTGCTGCAATTTTCGCTGCACTTCACAAATGACGAGGATTCGTTCGGTGAGTCAACGAGGGTTCAGTTTCTGTCTGTCTGTCTGTCTCTTTCTCGTCTGTCTGTCTATCTTCCTCCCTCTTCCCTGTGGCCTTTGATAGATGCGCAAAAGTACTTAATCATTGTGCGGACTAAATTAATCAAGTGGCTTGTACTATGTTGTGTGTAGTAGCTTCCGTCTGGTCTGATCTGATCTGATCCGGCTGAGGGGGTCGGACTCTGTGTTTTTAATTTGTGCAGCTCATGGAATATTCAAACAGCATATGGCGGGACGGGGCTGCAATCCTTGAGACTGCATAAAATTAGGCAAAACAAGTAGGAAATTAAAAAAGAAACAACATTTCATTGCCAGTGTCATATGGCCAGGGAGAAATTCAAAGGGAGAAATGCAGAGCGGTATTCTTTTTTTCTTTCTTTTGGTATCTTATGATTAATCGAGTTCATCTGTTGGATTGTTTACCATTTCTTTAATTTGATTGCCCTGCTCTCACTTTAATACGCGTAAAGCCATAGAAAATTTCCCTCAGAGCACCGCATAGTTCTATTCTAGTTGATTTCGTTATGGTTAATAGTTAATGGCTAACAGCTTGGTCGTAACCGGCAACAGGTTCATCGCAAAGGAAATAGAAAAAACAGGCAGCTGGCATTAAAGTGGAGGAATTTTAAATCATGGCGACAATTTTCACAAATTCCTGGCAAAAGAGGCAAAAGTTTTGGCAAGCAAATTGGTAAGCAGCAAAGAGAAGAAGAAGCTAACATACATAAAATGGGAAGCAGCAGCCTTCTTGGCCAATTGTTTCTTTGGTCCGTGTGGCATTTCAGCAATCTTAAGTACGCCTACAAGAACATGTAAATAGACTTTCGGTATCGAAACAGGAACATGGTATGCAATTTGCTCGTTTGACACTTGAAATATGTGGCAACCAAAATACTCTACGACTCGACTTGAGTCGACTCGAGTCGAGTTGCAAATGCATTTTCTATATGCGAGTCGAGTCTAGAGTCGAGAGTCGAGAGTCTCGAGACTGTTGTTTATAGGCAAATGTCAGACGACGACGTCGTCGCAGGCGGTGACAATGACAAGCCAACAGAAAGAGAGCGAGAGATGGGGAGAGAGCGAGAAACTGCCAAGTTGGAACTTGCAACTTGCCACTTGCCACGACAAGTGGCCAAGTAGCTGCTGCCTCTGGATTAAAGCCCACTAAACAGAACTCTGTCTCTGCTCTGTCTCTGCCCTGAACTGAACTGGACTGGACTTGTTCAAATGCCTCTCAGCCTGGTTGACTGTCCGACTGTCCAACTGGCTGATCAGCCTCCCTCCCTGATCGCTGGCTGAACTTTGAACTCGAACAAAATATGCGGCCAACTTGTTTTCGATACCCGCCCCAAAATGCAGCTACAACGCCCCCAACTCAGCGCAGGCTGTGGCAGCGTCTGCTTCACACTCTTCTCCAGGGTATCAAGACTATTATACAGGCTTTGTTTAGCAAGCGGAAATCCATTTGGAAATCTACTGTGCAAAGTGTAGATGTCTTAATAATTAAATAATTTTTTGAGCACACACAGAATATGATTTCTAATATTTGAATTGTTTTTATTCTTTGAGTTAAAATAATAATAATATAATTATAATTTAATATCATATTAAGATCTAAATTTTATTTTAATTTTCAAAAGTACTTTGGTCGACTGCTCTTAGTTGACATTAAATAAATAAATAAAAATAAAATGTTTTCGGGTATATTATGACTTTATTTTGAATATATTTATCAGCAGTCGCTAACCAAAATTATTATTATTTTGAAAAGAAAATTCACAAATTGTAAATTATTAAACACGGTTTTAAATACAATACAGACTTTAAAATTGAATTTTTTTTAAAACTTTGAAGATGACACCAAAGATATATTTTAAAAATTTCAATAATTAAGTAAAGTTTAAAAAAACCTTTTAAGTACTGATTAAAAATGAAATATTTAAGAGTAAACCACTTTAAATGTAAATACTTAAAGTCCACCAAGGAGTATATTTTAATATTAATATTAAAAATAAAATCATTAAATAAATTAAAAATGATAAATAAATATAAACTTGCAAAAAATTAAAAAAATTTAAAACTAAAATTGGAAATTGTTTTTATTTTGTGCTTAAATATAAACCGAACTTATTTATAATCTATGTGTTTAAAGCCAGTTCTCCTCCTTTATTCTTAAGGGCAAAACTAGAGTATTATTCTAGCTGCTTTTAAAAGTGCTGTAAAATCGGCTAGTTTTGCAGTTGTTGTTGTTGTTGCTGTTGTTAAGGTTGGTTCCGATATCAACGCTGAGTGAATTTGTATGTTCACAGTTTAAAAGAGCAGGCGCGAAAGTGAACACTGATCCGGGCGCTGCTTGCAGGCCCAAGACTTGGCTTAGACCAGCGGCTGCTGCTGCTGCTGTTGCTTGGCTTACAATAGCTCAAGAATACCGCTATCATTATTCTTAAACTTTGCGGCGTCGGCGGCGGTGGCGACTCCTTGGGCCAAGAACTAGACTCTAGACTTTAGCCCGAGTCGATTCTCATTTTAATGAACCGCCGTTCTATTTTTCGCTGATCTTTCGCCACTAATAGGAACGTGTTCACGTCGTTGTTGTTGTTGTTGTCGCTGTTGTCGTCGTTGCGGGTTTGCTCCTTGGTGAGACAACGACACCAACAACAACAACGACAGGGAGCAACTTTAGCGCATGGCAGCAGCAACAGCAGCAACGGCTTAAATCTATGAGGACGCCTTACAAACTATGCTTAAGTGATTGTCAAGTTAGGCTTTTAATTTATCATCCATAGACAAGAGCAACAGCAGCAGCAACCGCACTCGGTCCGAGACTCGGACTCCGACTTGGAGGCTAAGTAGAGGTTATGCCTGGGTTAGGCTACCATTTTTTTTATACACCATTTTTTTTATATAAATATATTTTTATTTTTATTTTTATTTGCCGTCTTGTGGCTGGCAAAGTGTTTCGCATTGCATAATCTCGCGCTTCCTTGACGCGACTCCAACTCGAGCTGAACTCCTGCACAGCCGACAGGTTCTGTGTTCTTTTCTTCTCTCGTTTTTTTCTGTTCGTTTTTTAGACCCTGCTTGGGTGTTCGATCGTTCCACATTCCGGCATAATTGATTTTAAGCACAGCCTTGCTAATAAATCGCAAGTTTATCGCAGTTTCTTGCCTGTTTTTTTTTTTTGCTGGCACTTGCCGCCGTTTTTGGGGGCGGCCAACGTTGATAGTCGAGTAAATAATGATAGCAAATGCTGTTGCAAGTTGTTGCATTAGAAAAGCTTTTCACACTGCTTGGCCCTTGACCGCTGGCTGCCACTTTTCGGCCACGTACATTATCCAAATGCTGCCCTGCACTTGACGAAGTTGTTGCCAGTTGCCAGTTGCCAGTTGCGGCTGCAGTTTAACAAATTTCAGCTCGTTTATGGTCAAATGGCATTGCACTGGCCACTCCGCTCCGTGGCAGACACAACGGCAGCTGCATGGCCGCCAATTATCCGTACAAGATGCAACTGCAGCCCCCGCAACAAAAACCCAACCGATGAGACGATGAGCCGCAGAGATTCCGAGATCCCGAGCTTTACAAGTTACTTTAACTTGCCGGTCCAGTCAACAACATCAGCTAAAGTGCTTCGCTAGCTTGTTGTTTGTTGTTCTTGCTGTTGCTGTTGTTGTTGTTGTTGTTACTGGTTGTTCACTCGTTGTCGTTGTTGCTGTTGTTGCTGGTGTTGCTTTGTCGCCTGCTCTTTGCTATCTGGCATTGCTTGTCCCAGGCTTCTTTTTATCCTATGCGTCTGCTATCGTCTCTTGTCTCTGTCTGTTGTCTGTTGTCCCTTGTCCGTTGTCTGCTCAGTATTTGGTGTTCTCAGTTCCTACTCCTAGCTCCTCTGACGCTGTCCGTGTTCTGTTGTATTTTATCGCAAAAATACTACTTGAGTAGCTTTATGGCCCATGTTGGCCAATAAAAAGCTGACAAAACAATATTCCTCTGGGCAAATTTTCAGACTGGACACAAGAAATGGGCCACCAAACGAGCGGAGCAACAGCTAAAGCTAATTTGCTTAGTTTATTCCAAGAAAAAGACAATCATATGGCGTTTGTTTAGTAATTAAAAATTTTATAAAAATGGAGTAGTAAAATAGAGAATAATTATGCAGAAAATTTTATATATAAATATTTATTTGTTGGTAATATTAACAATATTGCAAACATTAATTAATATTCAAAAATATATTTTTTTTAATGTAAACACATATGAAATATGTATGTTTTTTAAAATAAGATAATCATGTGGCGTTTGTTTTGTAATTTATAATAAAAAAAAATAATATTATAAAAATGTTGTTGTAAAATAGGAAATAATTGTGCAGGAAAATATAAATATAAATCCTTATTTATTGGTAATATTAATAATATTGCAAACGTTAATCAATATTAAAAAATAATATTTTTATTAATATAATTATAAAATATATTTGTTTTCTAAAGAAAAAGACAACCATGTGGCTTTTGTTTTGTTATTGAAAATATTATAAACATGTATAAGTAAAATAAAGAATAATTATAGAGGAAAATATAAATATCAATACGTATTTATTGGTAGTATTTATATTGTTTTGTTATTAAGAATGTTATAAAAATGAAGCAGTAAAATAGGGAATAAAAATGTAGGAAAAAATAAATATAAATACATATTAGTTAGTAATATTAATAATATTGCAAACATTAATTAATATAAAAATGTATTTTTTTTTAATATAAACACATATGAAATATGTATGTTTTTAAAGAATAAGACAATCATGTGGCGTTTATTTTGTCATTAAAAATGTTATAAAAATGTAGTTGTACAATAGGAAATAATTGTGCAGGAAAAAGAATATACAAATACTTATTTGTTAGTAATATTAATCATATTATTAGGCAGAATTACAGGTCCAGAAAAAAATAATAATCAAATAATCCCTAGCAACTCTCCCTAATTTCCTGAATCTCTCAAATCAGTTCAATATCAAATTGATGCCAACAACTCTCTGTTAAAATACTGCAGTTCTTCATCTAATGTAAAATTGTTGCTGCTTGATCCCAAAGTTTGATCTTCTATTCATTTAATATGCACGCCCGTTGGAGGCAATAAAGTCGCTACATTTTACGCTGATGCTGAGAAACTAAGGCAGCTACCTCAAAAAGTTGTGGCATTGCGGGCGTGGCAGTTATTTTTTGGCCGCTGAAATGCGGCTTAAATCAAATAAAAAATGATATTCGGGTTTCGTAGAGTTTGAAAAGGCGCTGAGTTTTTGAGAACAGGAAATATAATTTAGCTGACGCGGCGTGTGGTAATTAAAAGGGCAAAGCAGGTACCCAATTGTGGGCGTGTCCCGTTCGGTAGCGATTAGTTTAGAAAAAAAGCGAATACACAAATCAAAAGACTTAGGCAACGAACTCGATGGCAAAATCGTAGCGCTTTAACAAAAAGTTCCCACATAGTTGCGAACATTGTCAATGCGATCGACAAAGACAATAAAATTAATATACATAAAGCGAGGAGGAGAAGCAGAGGATTGCCCAGAGCTGAAGACCCAAATCTAAGACCATAAATAAGAAAAAAGACGAAGGGTAGCGAAACATGAAAACCGCGTTGGCTTTGGCTGCTTGTTAACAAGTTCACCAACAGCAACAGCAACAGCAACATCAACAGCAGCCCCAAGTCCAGTAACAGCAGCAGGTAACAAAATAATAATAAAACAGCAACAACAACAACAGCAGGACAGTAACAACAAAGTATCATCTCTACACTTGGCCCAAAGATCAAACGCAGACATTTTAGCGGCAGCTTTTGATAATTTTTTCTGCGCTTTGCCGAAACGCAACATTTTTCATATTGTTTATTTTAGTTGAGTTACTTTTTTACTTATATTTTTTCATTTGGCGCAACTGGCGCTCGCCCCGCGATGTCGGCATCATTAAATTAAAACGAAATTTAAACAATTTCACTGAAAATTATACACAGCGAAGAAGAGGAAGAAGCTGCAAGAGAAGGAGCTGCAATGAAACCGAGCCGACAACCTGTCCAAAGGTACCAAACTCAGCCTGTCAGTCAGTCAGCCAGTCAGTCAGTCAGTCCCAATGTCCCTTGTCCGTCTGGGAAGACGACGACGACGCATTTCGACTGGACAGGTTGATTACTGTTAAAATTATCACTGATTGTGATAAGCGATAACTGTGAGCACGTCAAGACCCAGAAGACGACGAATTTTGATGATGATGATGATGATGATGGGAATGGGGATGATGCTGATCATCAAGCTGATGTTGATGCTACTCAATGATGATGAGTTTCGGCAGTGTTTGGTTTACTCTCGCCTCTGGGGCCACGAAAAAAGTTGAGGCGCATAACGAATTGTTACAAACTTAAATGGAGCGTCTCGTTAGTCCAACAAGTTAATGTGCCTCAAGTTGCAGTTGCTGTTGCTGCTTGGGAGTCTCTTGTGATATGTTAATAAGCATTTGCCACTTGTTTCTCTCGTGTGTCTGTCCGCTGTCCGCTGTCCGTTTGTTGTTAGCTAGGCATACAAATTATACTATACGAGAAGCAGCTGAACTTTTACCCATGGATTGGCGCAAGGCAACAAGTGTTTGGCAACACCTACAACATCAGAGAAAGTTTGTTGTGGAATGTTTGTGTTAGATTTCCCTCTCTCCCCTCCCCTCAAATTGAATGTGTATCACACGAATGCATTTTGTACTCTTAGCGTGGGAAATGCAGTTGAGTTTAATCTCTTGCTTTTGGCAAATCATAAAGAATTCATTTGGAAATTTGTTGCCTGACTTTGCACATTTTCCGTATTGAAATATGGCGGCTAATAAGAGACTTTTACAGACTACCAATGGGAGTAAATCGGCTGAGACAAAGCTGAGCCATAAAATTAAAATAACAAAACGCGTCAGGCAAACAAAATACTCATAAAAAAAAAACAAGTTAAATAAACCTTTAAACGAAAACAAAACTGTAACAGACAAGCTGATCGGGGCGACGATCAGGCAGCCTGAATTAAAATACAAAATGCCATCATAAAAATTCAAATAACCAAAAATTTAAATTATTGATTAAGATCGACGAAACAAAATATTAAAACAACACAAAACTCGAACTGAAGCGTCAAAATAAAGCCAAGTGAAATTTGTTAGTATTGTTTAATAGCTGACTAATAGATACACTTAAAAGCAGTTATAGTTCCAAGAAGATGAATCAGATATTTAAGTAGATTTCAGCAGTGCTTAAATTGAGAAGAGAACTGTGAGCAAATATTCAGATTATCTACATCAGGGACTGCAAATAAGACTTATGAGAAACAAAATAAACTTTTATTTTAATTTTTTTTTTTAAATTATAGAATTAAACCTGTTATTCAAATTTTATTTTAAAAATTAAACATAAAAGTTATTTTTCAGTTTTAATAATGAAAATTAAAAATAAAAATTGAGTGCACTTAACATTGTACGTACATGTCACTTTTGGAAATACGCCTTCAAATTCAAAAGACATTTACAGTCAACTTATATTTTTCAACTTTTATAATAAAAAATGAAGAATAATTTTTATTTATTTATTTTATTTTTCAATTTTCAATTGCTAAAATAAAAATTGAAAGTAAGATTCTAAATATAATTTACAAATTAAAATTCAACTTTCATTATTATTTTATAATATTATTTTTTTAGATCGAAAAATAAGAGTTTTCTTTACATTTTTTGGATAAAAATCAACAAATAACTTTAATTTAATAAATTAATTTTTAAAAATTTTAATCGTTATGGTCCCTGGTTTACACTGTCACAAACATCTTTTGGTCTCTCCCATAAATGTAGAGTATTTTCAACGGTCTCTGAGCGAGTGACATTATTAATTTATTAAATTTATTTTAATTACAACTGCAGCTTTTAGATAAATGCCGCCATTGACCGACTGATAAGTATAGAGAGTGAGCAGCCGTAGAAAATAATTAGTGCTCAGTGTGATTGAGCGATGCTTTACGATGATCGTTGGCATTGAGTCGCTGAGCTTTTTGTTTGGGACTATTAAAAGATCCATGGCTGATTATGTTGGGCAGTCCGAGCTGAATGCATCATCAGATACAAATGTATCTTTGGGGATTTGTAACATTGTGTTGAGACTCATTTCGATGCGGTTCCGCTTTGAGTGGATTAGTGGCTCAAACAATGAACCGAAGACGTTAAAGTGAGTCATAAACAAATCACACATTGCGTATACGCGATTTTTTATTGGAAATTGAAACATTTGTTACGTTGAA
The DNA here is from genome assembly GCA_037043495.1 of Drosophila recens. Classification (NCBI taxonomy): domain Eukaryota; kingdom Metazoa; phylum Arthropoda; class Insecta; order Diptera; family Drosophilidae; genus Drosophila; species Drosophila recens. The sequence continues at coordinate 5,566 of JBAMBJ010001370.1, read as the reverse complement.
GGGATTACTCAGTTAGGTAGAGAGAGGTTGAAATGAAATGTATCTTCTCAATAAATGGGGCACACGAAACTCTCCTTTAAAAGCCTTTAAAGTTGTTGTTGTTGTTGTTGGCTACCCACAGTGCCCACCAGAAGTTTCGTTACTTGTGTCTCGACGGGCATCCCACTTGGGCCACATTTGCATATGAGTTCATTTGGCAGTTTAAGAACTTGGCACCAATAAACTTCTTCTAGCTGTGCGATGTATGTTTAAGCCACGAAACGTGTGCTAATTTACATGAGATCGCATCGGACCACATCCTCAAGCACAGCCACAGCCACATCGACATCTATGTTTTCTTTTGGGTGTGTGCACCCAAAATAAAGACTGAGCAGCAAAATAAGGCAGCGAAATTAAATCAAAAGCGCGATACGCCAACGTTGCAACTGCCGCCAGCAGCCCACTCGATGAGGATGATGATGATGATGAAGAGTCTATCTGGAGAGTCATGCATGAGTTTATCCCGCTGCACTGCAAACATTCCCAGAGCACACTCGATTGTTGCTTATCGCTCTGGAAAAAATGGGTAAAAAGGAGATGAAACTGGAACTAATTTAGCAAACAAGAAGTAGCTTTATTAAAGTAAAAGACGCGACGAAGGCATTGAATTGAAATTTAATTGAATGAATTTTGAAATTATTGGAGATTAAATTTAATTTTTTACTTAATTTTATAACTTCACTTCGATCTAAGTAATCATTTTAGGTGCTTCTTTATCATTATGCCAATGACCATAGAGAATTAAGTTTCGAACAAGATTTTAATTCAATTGATCCATATGAAAAATAAATACTTAATCTAGCCACAGAAACTTTTCACCTGAAAAATGACGTAAATTTCATACAAATTTACGTCAAATTCAGGTGAAAGAGATTTCTGTGGCACCCCAGAATATATTATTTTTACAGACTTTGATTTTAAGAATTTATTAAGAACATGTTAAATTTTGTTCGTATTTTAAAATAAAATCAATTCTTAAAATAAATACTTAATAAATAATTTTTTCAGACTTCGAGAACATGTTTCATTTTTTTCGTATTTTATTCCGCATATGCTATTATAATGAAAGTAGCAAATATACAATTAATTTATCACTTAAAATTAAATTACACCTTTGCAAATTACTTGTGCACAAAATTAAATTAATTAATATAAATTAAGTTCGCAATTAATCTAAGGATTTATTTAAAATGTAACTTATAACCATCACTCTCTGAAATTAATTTAAAAATATTTTAATTTATTTTTATTTACTTATTTTTCCAAGTGTATTTTTCCGTTGTCGCCCTGGTTAAGTCGGACCTATCCAACCCAGGCCCAAGGCTGCTATATAGTATGTATATTTTCTTATTCTTTTTTGTTGTTAATTTTTTAGGCTGACCAAGTGGCAAGTGCAGATTGCGAGCATTAGATGAAATATTTATATTGTCTATATGAATTGAGCTGGCGATCTGCAACTGCAACTGCAACTGCAACGGCGACTGCGACTGAGGCCAGCCAAAAGTTCTCGCAGCGGGATGCCAGTCATATCGCACTGGAGACTGCAGATGACTGTGGAGATGACTGTGGAGATGGAGATGGAGACTGGAGTCTCTCTCTCTCCATGGGCTATATGGCAATGGCAATGGCAATGGATTCTCGCATCAGGTAGCGGTAGCAAGCACACAAGTGTCCAGCAGACAGGAGATATGAGCCCATTCTGCAGTCACGTTTTATTTAAATATATGCGCGTGCGGGCAGCTGTTGCAAGTTGCAAGTTGCCAGTTGCCAGTTGCAAGCTGCCAGTTGCCAGTTGCAAGTTGCCAGTTGCAAGTTGCCAGTTGCAGTAGCTTCAGCTTTGGGCTGCCTTTCCTGGGGGTGCCAATGAGTTTTAGCAGTCGATGTCGTTGGCTACTGTATATCTGTATATGCCATATACATATTTCTTTAACTTATAAAAAAGTAGCTCAAATGCAGATGAGTACAACTGTACTTGCAACTAATTTCATTCAATTCGACTGCCTGTCATTGATTTTGGCCCTGGCGGCGACAAGTGTGCTCAAATTATGACTCAGGATCTTTTAATTGCAAATCGTTTTTTTTTTTGTATTTTGTCTTCTGTCTCTTGGCCAATTTCGTGTACTGCAAATCTGAAATTTCAATTACTCGAACATCACGCGCAATCAACAGCTCAGAGATCGTTGCTCGATGGATGATTAATAACCATCCTAAGCTTCCAATTCTCATACACTTCTTCCTGGTGCATCGCGTGTTGATGCCACAGCACTGGGACTACCCTCAATGCTGTTGCCTAGACCAAAATGCAATTGTTTTCAGTTTGGCAAAGGGAGCTAAGAGTTTAACAACTATTTTAGTTATTTTGTAGCACAATAAATAAGATTTTTTTAATTTTAGGTGCATACAAATTTGAAAGAATTGGAGATAGTTTTATCTGAAGAATAGTGTGAATTTTGCCTTAAATACAAACTTAAAATTCTGCTATTTATGGCAGAAAAATGTTATTCATTTTACAAATGAATTCCTTGCTTACATTAGGTTTATGTATTTTTATTTATTTTTAAATTTACAAATTCATTTGCCTTGGCTTCTTCTCCTCTTTTTTTTTGTAAATGTTTTTCTGTCATGATTTCCATTTTTTTATATAAAATTAAATCCTCAGTTTTAGAGCATTTACTATTCGTTTGTCAGACATAATAGACCGCTCGCTTGTTGCTGGCTTAGTTTATTTGCCAAGCGGCTTTTGACACAGTAGTTAACCAGGCACATAATAATAATGGAGCACTTCGTGCCGGGCTAAGTCCGTTTGGCAAGAGCAAGAGCAGAAAAAAACAGGTAGCTGCATCTCTCCAGCAATTGCAGTCTCCCATTACATTTATTATTTATTAATAACATAATTTATTGTTTCATGGCATTCATGTGAACTTCATGAGCTGCTGTTGTGGGTATGACGAAGGGAGGAGGGAGGAAGGGAGGTAGGAAGAGGGAGAGGTCCTACCATTGAATTAAATGCAACCTGGTGGCGACTTGAGCTGCAGCTTCAGCTTCAGCCTCAGCTTCGATTGCCAAACGGGGCATTGGGTCGTCGCCAATTGTTAGACGAAAAATTGGCGCTACTTTGGCGCGACGTTTGCCGCACGGCTTGCCAAAGTATTTTTTTCCTTTTTATTTTTCCTATTTTTGGTCAACTTCTCTGCGATTGCCGCTTACGAGTAAATTGCGCAAAAGATTCTTAAAGTTAACGGCCCTTCATAAATTTTGTTATGAAATATGTGCGCGCTCGTTTAATATGCCATCCGTTCAGCTCCCAGGCAGCAAATCCAACTGGCAACTGGCCACCTCTGGCGTCTTTGTCGTCTTTGTGGTTGGTGTGCAGTTTTCCAGTTTTCCCTCGAGAAAAGTTCTCAGCCTGGCCGGCATTTTCCCTCATTGCGGCTGCTGCTCGCTGGCAAGTGGCATGACAATAAAAATTTACGATTGCTTTTATGGATTTACGAGGTTTTCGCTGGCGTGTTCTTGGCCAGCTTCGCAGCCTCCCCCACCTGACAGACAGTGCCGTCTTCCACCACTTTCCCCCACCCGCTTTTCCCTAGTGTCTCGTGTCCATTCTTTGCACGCGCTGTAATTTGACGCTAATGAGTGTCAAAGTTGATAGTTTGATTTTGGCAAATGGCGTAATTGTGGGTCGCAACGTGCAACCAATTGATGGACAGAGTTACGCCCACTTTGTATGAGGGGAAGAAGCAGCAGAGAGAAGTTATTAGTGAGAAATATAGAGAAATAACTATGATTACATATTGAAGATGAATTTTACAGCTAATTGGAGAAAGATGTAATATAATTTAAATTTGTAAATAAGTGTAAAAGTCCATTTATTATATGTGCTCATTCAAATAAAAATTGATTTTAGAATTTATTTGTAAGATCTTTGAAAATGGAAAAGTCTCTGATATTTTCTTATTTTATAAATTGAAATATTTGTTTATTTTTCAATTTTAATAACACCTATAATATTTTAAATTCTTTTAATTAGAACTGAATGCACGTAGCAAAAGTCTCTAAAATATTCCAAAAATATGAAAAGTAAAATATTCATTTGTTTAGCACTTTTGGAAAGGCAATTTTATATATTTGTCACTTTTTCTTATAATTATTCTTAGATGTAAAACTTTTCCATTGAAGGACAATGATTAGACATATATACATACATATATTTAATTAAGGACTGCTATTTTTGTAAGTGGGTATTGTGGGAATCAAACCCAGTTTTTTTAACTGAATCAATTTCATTTTTAAAATAAATATTGAAAAATAAGGTATAGTTTAAATAATTTTTTATTTATTTTTTTTTTATTATTTCATAATTATTAACTTTTTTTCATCAATAATAAATATTTTAAAAATTATAATCTCTAACATAATTTTCTCTAACATAAATAGCTATATAATTGACATTAAGTTCGTTGAAGTAGTTTCGAATATGATTTAATTCTACTCGTACTTACGAAGAAATCTATTCTAAGTAAATTCTTGCTGCAGAAAAGAGTGTAAGAAAGAGGCGAATAAATACCTCAATCTCTGTCTCAACTGTCTCACACACTCAGCTCTAATCATTAAGCAAATACTGATACTTGCCACATGCAGTGGCAGCAACATGATGTTGCTCAGTGAACTGAAGTCGCTTTCACTGCTGTCCAACGCTTAAAATCAATTTTATGACTTTGCCCAGAAAGGAGCCAAGTAAAAATAAAATAACGAACAGTAGAAGGGGAAAGGGGAAAGAAGAAAAAGTTCTCTGCACGGCCTGCTGAACTCTGGCCTGGCCAAAAATTTTCACGCCGCTGCCGCAGCAACTTGTGGCACAACCAATTGAGGGGCACTGAATAATTTCACCTACCAAAAAATAAAAAAATTAAAAGAAACAAACGAATCTTTGGGGCATTGTCGTCGTCGTCGTCGTCGTTGTTGGAAGCACGCACGCAACTTTCATTGAATTAAACCCTAAAAATATGAAGCTTATCACAAATCAGGCAGCACTGGAGGCTTCATCACCTACTTTGAATGTTGGCTACCGCATGAGTCGCTGCCACACGCTTTGACCCACATTCGTGCCACAGACGCAGACAGTTGAAGTTGCAGATGAACTAAAAATGCAATATACAAAATATGTATGTGTGTGTGTGTGTGTGTGCTGCCACAGCCGCCAAAAACAATTTACCAATTTATGTTGAACTGCTGCGGTTCACGTTGTGAAGTTGCAACAGTTGCAACAACTTCGCCTGCTCATGTGCATCCTCAGTTTTATCCCGATTCCGATGGCAACTGCGACTGACTTGGCAAATCACTAAATTTATATGTTTTCTGATTCAAAATATTTATTGCCAAACCAAAAACCAAAACCCCAAGCAACTTGCAACTTGGCCCCAAAAAAGGGCAGCAGCCCAAGTGTTGACTGTGTGAGAGAGAGAGAGAGACAGAGACGGAGACAGAGATGGAGACAGCGGCGAAGCTGCGCTTAAATTGCCTGAAA